>JAQGAP010000446.1:0-35026 GCA_034697805.1 Orchesella bifasciata | reverse complement strand
TCGATCTCAATACTCTATTGTCTAATATAGTTTACAAATATTGAAAATTGCGTAGTGTAGGAACATTTTAAAAATCCGCAACTCCTCCGGTTGTGAACCCACAACCCCACCAGTTCTAAATCCACAACTCCTCCGGTTGTGAATCCCAAACCCCTCCAGTTTTGAATCCGCGATTCCTCCGGATGTGAACCTAACCAAACATCCATCCACAACCCCACCAGTTCTACATCCACAACCCCTCCGGATTTGAATCCTAAACCCCTCCGGATTTGAATCCCTAACCCCACCAGTTTCGAATCCCAAACCCCTCCGGATTTGAATTTTATAACAAAGTCAGCACACATTCAAAATAAAAAATACCAAATCGCACCAGTTTCAGGTTCTGAACCGGTCCAACAAAACATCCTTGAATCTATCAGGACTACAATAAAAAGATATCCGGAGATGAGCAGGTTTCCTTTCGGTACCCTGAAAATTCTCCATATCGTAATTTAGAGCTCTCAACCTTCATTGTTTCTCGACATACTGAAGATAAGGGCCAAATTGAATTCAATATAACGTCTCTGGAGCTGGACTATGGGCCGTTTGTTGGAGTATGTCACGACGTGATACATGCGTATTACTATAGGAGTGGAATAAGCTATAATGATCTATCCAGAATTACGCCATTGGATGGGTAACAGCAGGCTAATATTTTCTGCAATTTTAAAAACCATCGATTAGGTTTTCAAATCGTATCGTACCTATTTTCAGAGTATGTCATACCAGTCAAGTTGAACCTCCTATTTACCATCCGGGCTACCTTCAAAAAGCAGACGCTATAATTATTCTGCTGGCGTCTGATGAGCAGAACACAAGCGAAGGATATGAGCTGAGCTATAAATACGTGACCTGATTATGGTTTTTAATTAAACATAAAATATTTTAGATCTTTGTTCAAGAAAATCGAAAAGTTTATAAATTGGTTGATTTGCTTTTGTTATATATTTTATTTCAAAATGCCAATAGTTGGTATTAACTTCCGATTACGTGCTGTCCGAGCCATCTAGGGCAAGCATGTATTCGTAGTAATCAATCATTCCATCCTGATCCTCATCATGATCGTCTAAGATTGGATCGATTAGGTTAGACAACTCGTCATCCTTAAGTATTTTAATCAGTTCGTTATCTGTGGAGTTGTCGTGATCCGATCCGAGCCCTTCCTGATGAAGGACTACGTTCATAAGCTCACATCCATCCAGCTTGTTGTTGTGGTCCAAATCCCACATTTTGAAGTAGTGAAACTGGAGTTGCTCGTCGTTCATAGTTGATGTATTTTCGGGAACTTCCATGTGCTCCATGATGTGCCTATTGAAATATTAATAATTAAACAATAACGGGAAAGAGTTATTTTAACTTTTCGGTATAAATTTGCATATTATAATATATTACTTTCGCTCCCCGATTGGATTCAAGAGTTTGCTTTTGGGATCATAATTAATATTATTATCAATTTTTGACGATGGTTCCACAAATGGATTGGTTTGTTCATGGCAGATTACCGAAATAATTGCAATTAAGAATACGAAGAGAAACACAGCTATCTTATTTAATCCAATCATGATTGTTTTCTCTAAACACGGTAGTATACTTGAGCACAAACATTAATTTGAGATTGTAAGACGAGCTAATAATTACACGCTGTATATGGAATGGGATTGAGCTGGAAGTAGGTAACTGTGTTATGTTCACCACTACCTGCACTACAATGAGTTGAAATTTCGGAGAATTTTAGTTGCGTAGCTCATTGTCATTGTTCGTGCACATTGTTCATTGGCTATGCAAACATGTAAAAAGTACCACAACAGACGTACCACATTCAGAATTTACGTACAAAGTATGCAAACATGCAGAATGTACCGCTTCCAATTCCAATGAAATACCATGAAATCATTTCTTCACTTAATATTTGCAAATATTTTAAAATTTTTTATTTTACAGTAAAGTATGCTTTATTTCGATTTGTAATAAATAGAAACAAAGGGATTACTTATATTTAGAGGTTTTTCATACTGCTTTAGTATTTGAATGATAGTGGACGGGGTCTCATGAATTCATCGACGGTTTCATCGGTCACGTTATTTCGTCGCTCTTGAAAATCAGCTACCATCTTTTGAAGGTGTTCAATCAAAATCTTTTTCAATTCTCCGGTCAGCAATTTCCCTGAAGAGTAGTCCTGCAAATAATGATGCCAGAAATTGTATAAGTTCAGCGAAATTATTTTAGATTACTTCATTGAGTAATAAAGCATTCATCCATAGGTAAGTTCTATGTGTTTTTCTTACGTCCTTAATTTGCTGAAGCTTCTCTTCATCATCATAGAAAAATCGAAGATATTGATAAGTCACATCAATCTCACAATTTGCACCCTTCTCTCGTTGTTCCTCAGCCGTGCTTTGTCCTCCGGAAAACGCATATTTATTAATCTAAAAATTAAAAATTGAAAAAGAATTATCGTCTCAGATCACGCTACTTATTATGAATTAAATAACCCAGAATTTAATCATATAACGAGATCATACCTTGTTACGAATTTGCTCTGGAGTGTCAGTCAGAAAAATGGCTGAATTTTCATCAGATGCAGACATTTTGCTTTGAGCTCCTTGAAGTGCAGGAAAGAAGACAGAGTGAATCAAAGCTGGCTTATGCAAGCCAACTCTTGGAGCTACGTCACGAGTCATTCGAAAGTAGGGATCCTGCAATAGATTCGACATTTAGTTACAATTGTCAAATGTTTATTGTTTAGATGAAGTATAAAAATGATGTAAAATGTACCTGATCAATTGCACAAGGAATCAGACATGGTATGTTACTGTCTTCCCCGAAAATGAAGGGAAAGCTGCTTGAAAAACTGGGAGCAGCTTGAATCGCAGGGAAATGAACTTTCCCGATGGAATCTGCAAAATGCATAGTAAAATATACAAATAACTTGTCATCAACATTCAATCTTTAGTTACCCCCTGAATAAATTATAATCATATTAGAAATTCAAACACTTACCACTTTCGCCAAATCCAAAGCAGCCCTTCGCTTGGTTGAAAGTTACATTTTTAGCAACGAGTTGAATATTTTGATAAAACTCCGAGCTTTGACTACAACAATTAACAATTAAACAACAAAGTTAAGCAAACGCATACATTTCATTTACATTAATATTGCAAAGTATTACTCTGTTACCCAATATATCTGAAGTTGGAAAAGATGAAGGTTTTGTTGACGTCATATCCACATGCAATGATGTCCTTTGTATTTTCTTTAGCCAACTGCAAGTGAATGATATTATTATAGAATATATTAGGCTTAATATTCATGTGACATGTTTATAACAGCAATTAGATATTGTGCATACCTTCATTGTTTCCTTGATTGTAAGATTTTTCCATAAGAATTTCTCATCATCAGTCAATTGGACAACAAGAGGAACATCGAAAGCATCTTGCAACCACCTATAAGCACAAAAGTAAAAATGAGATTCAAATAATTTAAACTAAAGTAAATATCCCATAAAATAAAATTTCATACTTGGTAAACACGAAAGGAATCAAGTGACCAAGATGCATGGATTCAGAGGACGGCCCACGACCAGTGTACAAATAGAAGGGCTTTCCAGATTCCTTCTGTTGCAAGATAAATTCCAAATCTCGGTGGCTGAAGAATATTCCTCGCTTCAGCAGCGGATGCACTGGCTTCCCGATCACCTTCTCCATTCGCTTAATCAAGTCATCGCTTATCGCTTGGCATCCAAAACGCTCTAAAAATAAAAAAATAAATGGACAGGCTTTAATGAAATTGGTCCAAATCAAGAAAAAGGCTATAAATTTTAAACACTTACTAATTAGCTTTTCATAATCGACCCCTTTGTCGGATTTACTCAGCACATCCCAAGGAGTAACGGTATCCCCGTTGTCGTTTTCATCTGCCACCTCCACCTCTGGCTTACCGTTGGATGCCATAGTCGCTTAAAGAAGATGTGATGCTGTGGTTGTAACGCTGTAAAACTGCACAAAGAACCTGCTCGGCTGAATCTCTTGGAATGACTGTTACTCTCAGTAGAGATGAGTCGAAGTGACGGAATAAATGTTTCCTCCACGAGAAGAACGTTTTTCAAGGTGAGGCAATGATGATGTCAACACAAAAAATGTGAGAGGCTACGTGTAGTGTCGAAACTTTGTCGATTCTGAGAAGGATGATGCAATGGAAAGTTTATAGCTTGTTTAAGTGTGTAAACATTTTATTGGCAGATTTGTGTTTGCTATCTTTTTTGCAATTTGGTTGCATCCGGTCACAATGTAGACACATTAATCCTTTTCAGTTTAATACTCTATTGAGTGTTGCTTTGCGGTAGTAACAAACAGCTCATGATTTTATGTTTCTCTATAATCTATTTAGTTATGCACATCAAGTGATATTGTTTATTAAATCCATATAATCCGGTAATTCATGTTCGACAGCTTATCACATCCGGTATAATGGTGCCATTGTTCTTATCTTATTTTTATTTTCATCCATATTATTTATCTCAGACCTGTTTGCACATTTGCATCCATCCACTCTTCAATTTCTATAGCTTGACATTAATGGTTATAGCATTTAGTAAAACCATAAATTTTATGGTGCTGAAACTGACTCATGAATGAATCATGTTTAACCTTTTGTTATTGGCAAACTGCCATTTTATCATGGTGTAACGTTCAAATATTTGTGAATGTAAAAGTAAAAACGTTCCATGCATACAGAGATAGACAGTTACATAATATTTTCTTGTGTTTTAATGTCTGTCTGTCCATTTCAAAGATCTTGAAAGTTTTCTTAATATAGATGCGTTCAACATGAGCATAGCGCAAACACCACTTCTCTGCCCCTGAAG
This sequence comes from Orchesella bifasciata, assembly GCA_034697805.1. Classification (NCBI taxonomy): domain Eukaryota; kingdom Metazoa; phylum Arthropoda; class Collembola; order Entomobryomorpha; family Orchesellidae; genus Orchesella; species Orchesella bifasciata. The sequence continues at coordinate 30,120 of JAQGAP010000446.1, read as the reverse complement.
CTGTTGATGATGTATGCATGTTTTATGTAATGAGTAGATATGTTCCAATATGTTTTCTATTTTCTGAGATATAAATTATATAGGTAATTAAATAATGTGACATTTGGGTTGGCCGACTAGTGTCAAGTTTAGTCCTCAAATTATGACGTACGAAAGGCCAACGTGTCGAGTGTCACATTTTATTTGAGAACTGGAAAGCGTAGAGCTTTATTAATCATGATAATCCTGATGTTAATTAGTTAATTGAACCCATCTAAATGGACATTTTCCATTCATCTACTATTTGTTGCCTTTTCTAATAATATTTTCTCACTTGGGATTCTTCTGCATACCATCTGTCAAGTTGGTTCCAAAGCCCATGTACATGTGTTTACTGTACTTAGCACTCTTCATCCAAATCCACAAGCCAAAATGCAATGCACATCTTCGACTTATAAGATCAATGGATTAACTATGACCTAAGCATTCAAAGATGCACTTCTTTCAGATGTGCAAAAAACGTTTTCACAAGAACGTTTTGATTCTTGGAAATCCTTGAGAAAATAATGCGAATTTAAAAAAACAAACAGCATCGACAGTGCTTCAAATATGCTCATGGTATATTTCTCTTTGGTCAACATACCGCAGAGTAGATAAATGTTATGAAAAGCAACCAGAATCTGAGCTACGTGCAGCAGGATAGCACTTACATTCATTGCATCATATATTATTAGTTCAATGAAACATGGATGATTAGTATTAAATTTGGAACTAAATGCAGACAACAAAGAAATGATAGCGTATATCTATACTTAGGCTCACTTTAGTAGTTGACGCCTAAGCATCCGGCGAGGCTTGTGATATTCACATGCTTCAATTAAATCATCGTTTCAATAAAAATGACGCATTAAATAATCCTGCTCAAACAAAACTTCACAAACGTTTCATTCCATTACGTAATGGATTATAATTATAGCCGCATTATCCAATGGTGCTTGGTGCAGATTTCTTCTTTCTTCCGAGAACCACTTCCAGTTAGCAAAAGATCATAGACCGTTTCGCTTCACTAGTTTTTCTTGCAATTAGTTAGTATCAATTTACCCACAATAAGCCATGAGTTGGCAGGCCTATTGGCGTTAGTAGCTTATTCACAGCTCAGAAATAAGTGAAAAATATTGGTGAATTAGCCGATTTTACTGGAAAATAGTTTCGTTGGTTGTAACTAATCCAAAATGGATGTTACACGACGAGAACCCAAACCGAGCCCTTTGGAAAGGGCCAACTTTTTCTCCAAACATTTTCTTGTTTGGTTTTGGCCAATTTTTAAGATCGGGGCTCAAAGGCCACTGGGGAAAGATGACCTTTGGGATCCTCCTCATGATGACAAAGCTCAGAAGAATGCTGATAACTTAGAAAGGTACTGCATTTCTGTATAAAGCCCTGTTGTTGAAAATTCTAATTACTTCAACTGTGTTGTTTTGCAGTGCATGGAGGACTTGTTTGGAGAGGGAAAGTGTTCGATTGTCTTCAGATGAGCCTGAGCGTGTGCAATTTATTCTGGGGCAAGGTAAGAAACCGACCGATTCCAAGTCAACGCAGAACAATGACTTCATGTGTCTTTTGAATGCACTGATGGCCACCTTTGGAGCAGCATACTTTCTCGTTTGGCCTTTGATCATATTTAACGACTGTGTACTACGGTACGTATGTAAACATATCAACTTTTCAACAAATGACAATCTAGTCTAGTTTCTAAAACTTTGGATACTTTTTCTTTAGAGTTGTCCAGCCATGGTTCATGCTTCTGTTGATACGAACTTTCATTGAAGATACTGTTGACACGAATGCACAGTACTGGTATGCAGCTGGAGTATGTATTTCTACCCTGCTTTTAACACTCACAAACAATCCATGTCTCTTCTTTTTGGGGAGGGTGGGACAGCGTTGCAGAATCGCTTTGGGGTCACTCATTCAAAGAAAGGTATAATGATGGCTTTACAACTTTTATTCATTCATTTGAACAATTTTCATCCAAAACCAGACTGTCATAAATGTCATAATATCATAGCGCTTTGGTGTCTGGCGGCTTAACAAGGAAATGCATACTTTAAAGCACTTGAAATTACGTGCAATATAATAATGATATGTTGTAGATGGTGCGAATTAGTGCTGGAGGTCAATCCACCAACCAAGGTCAAATCACCACGCTCATTTCGAATGATGCAGGCTTTGTAGAGACGAACCTCATGAGCATTCCATACCTACTTGTTGCTCCGCTGCAATTGATCATTTTCATGAGCTTCCTCTGGTATGAATTTGGAATTAGTAGCCTGGCGGGATTAGCGTTCATTCTCGTTTATATGCCGTTTCAATGTAAGACTGATTAAAATTAAGCACGCAAAAATTGTTGGATGTTGCGTAAGAAAAGAGAGTTACGAGTCTTTGCTTTGTTTATGTTGTCAGACTGGAACGGGACTCTGTCCTCACTCTACAGGAACATGATAGGTCAAAGAACTGATGAAAGAACGCGAACGCTGACAGAAGTCATTGATGGCATCATCTCTTTGAAAATGTATGCATGGGAAGAAATTTTCAAAAACATTGTCCAGGATCGACGAAAGTAAAATCAAATTATGACTCGCTTCGCTATTCAGTTTTATTCGAATAAAATGGTACTTTCCTATGTAAACTTAAGTATTCTAATTACTTTAGGGCGGAAGTAAAGGAGTTGAGGAGGAGGTCAAGACTTCACGCTTTTCAAATGTCCATTTTCTTGACATCTTCACGAATTGTTCCCTTTTTGACATTTTTGATGTTTGTTCTCTGGGGTGGACCACTCACTGCAGATCGTGTTTTTTACGCGATTGCAGTGTACAACACTGTGACTCATTACATGGTATTCATGGTTCCAGGTGGAATCCGAGCTATTGGCGAAATCAGGGGGTCGCTGCAGCGCATTCAGGTATTGAACGAAATGCTCCATCTAATTACGTTATTTATTCCACTAGCTTTAACCACATGTACATGCTATCTAATATGAAAAATAATTAATTTGGACATAGACATTTTTAATGCTGGAAGAAAAGCCCGACAATGGTAATAGTTACAAACGAAAGGCTGGACAATCACCCGAAATCAAACTGTCACAAGTATCAGCATCGTAAGTTTACATTGAGCGAATAAAATTTTTAGTACTCCTTTCTTTGAACAAGTTCGAAATTCAATTATAACTAAATATGCTTTATAGATGGTCAAAAAGCAACGGCAAACCAGTATTATCCAATGTTACCTGCGACCTAGCACAAAACAAGTTGGTATTAATCGTTGGAAAAATAGCCTCTGGCAAAACTTCACTTCTCCGTCTGATTTTGAATGAGTTACAAATCATAGGCGGAAACGTGACCATCAACGGCTCAGTTTCTTATGCACCTCAAGAGGCTTGGGTCTTTCCCGGATCCATCAGACAAAACATTATTTTTCATAACAGATTTGACGCAGCCCGATACGACCAAGTTATTGAAGCCAGTGGTTTGAGTCAAGACATTCAAAGGTTTAAAAACGGAGATAGAAGAAACGTGGCTGGGCTTTCTGGGGGTCAACAAGCTCGAGTTAATTTGGCAAGAGCTCTCTACCACGATGCTAATATTTATTTGTTGGATGACCCACTTTCAGCCGTGGACACTGGGGTCAGCAAGCACATCTTTAAGGAATCATTTAAGAAGTTTTTGGGAGAAAAGTTGCGACTTGTGGTCACTCACCAGGTGCATTATCTGAGAGAAGCAGACTACGTGATTGTTGTGGACAATGTAATTCAATATTTATTGAACGCTATACACTTCACTCCTGCACGTTTTCAATATTAATCCAGTCATTTATAAAACATTTAGGGGCGCATTGTGAAGCAAGGAACACCAATTGAAGTTGAACAAACAGTTACGGACTTGATTGGTAAAATTAGTGATGCTGCTGATGTGGACAGCGTTGTACCTACCAAAGCAGAAGTCAATGGAGTGGTACAAATTTATAAATGTTTTAAAATTGAACTTTTTACAAAGTTCCAACATTTGCATTTACATAATAATTTTACAGGGAGCATCGGCTAAAGAACAAAGTAACATACAAATTGAAGAGGAGGAGGATAATAATGATGAAGAAAGCGAAAAAGGAGCTCTTGGTCTGAAAATCTACTGGAAATATTTCAAATCAGGACAGAGCAACACCCAACTTTTCATCTATTTGGGGATATTCATCATTGCTCAAATTTTTACGACCTTGATTGAGTACTGGTTGGCTAAGTGGTGGGTTTAACACAATCACACAGATTTCAAGTGTGTTTCTATTTTAATTTATAAACATTTCAATTAATTCCACTAGGACAAACGCGGAGGAGAAAATGTACGAGTCCAGCTTAAACGAAACCATCGTCGCTGAAGATGAGGAGAGTCCACCTCATTTTAGCTGGGACAGTTTCGAAGGCTTCCTGAGCCACCTGGACAATTTGGAGCAGCGCATGTACCTCTATATCTATTTGATTCTCACAATCATAGTTTTTCTAACAAACTTGGCGAAAGCAGTGGCTTTCTTCCAGTATTCAATGAAGATTTGCACAAACATTCATGAGCGAATGCTCAAAAGTTTGTTGAGAGCAGAGCCTGCCTTCTTTGATAAAAACAACTCGGGTCGGATAATGAACAGGTGAAATAAGTTAAATACATATTATATTTAAATTATTTAAAGTACTTTTTGTATCAAGGATTGTTGAGTTGTTATTTTATTAACTTTTCTCGAAATTAAGATTTACGAAAGATGTTGGAATCATTGATGAAGCAATACCATTCGCATTTTTTGACATGTTCACCATCTTCCTTCAAGTTATCACTGTAATAGCTCTCATCATTTTTGCAATTTGGTACTCTGTCGTTGCAGTCATTGTGTTCCTTCTGGCGCTTGGCTATGTTCGCGGATATTATGTGACGACCTCAAGGGAACTGAAGCGGATTGATGGAACAAGTATGACTGGTTCCCATACTCCTTCAGTTATAATAACTATTTTTTAAATTCCGAAGCATTTAATTTGTTGTTGATTTTTATTCAAGCTCGAAGCCCAGTGATTTCTCATTTGCAAGCAACTTTCTCCGATTTGGTAACTGTCAGAGCATTAGAAGCAGAAGCTGCACTTTCCAATCAGTTTGATTATTTGCAAGTAAGTATAAACCAATCAATTTTAAAATTAAATTAAAATATCATGATTGGCAAATTCAACATTCGCAGGATGAAAACACATCAGCCACCATCTCGTTTCTGGCAGCCAGTCAGTGCTTCAATATTTGGATTGAAATTCTTGCCACGTTTCTCTTAACATTTGTAGCTTTTGGATTCCTTCTTGCCCAAAATTGTAAGAACTGTTATTAAGGCTTTTAGGTAAAATTTAACTGAATTGTTGCCTCATGTTATGCTATTTATTTATGCAGACTTGGGCATGACTTTCCTTGGGGGCAACGTGGGTCTTGCAATTTGTTCTGCAATGTCACTCACAATCTGGCTTCAGTATGGAATGAAGACATCTGCAAATGTAGAAAACTTGATGGTTTCCGTTGAGCGAGCCCTACAGTACACAAAGTTGACACCAGAAGCTGTGCTGGAATCACCTGAAGATAAAAACATTCCTCCAGGGTGGCCAAATTATGGCAGTATTACATTTAACAACGTTTCTCTCAGCTACGATGGTGTACAAGACATCTTGCAAAAGCTTTCATTTAGCATCAACGCCAAAGAGAAAATTGGAATTGTTGGAAAGACAGGCGCAGGTGATTGATTTGATTCTTTATTCAGTTGTCGATCCCCAGAAGGGCTAACCGTTTTAGTACACGTACTGTTCTTCCAGGTAAAAGCAGCGTTCTTCGGGCATTATTTCGCATGACGGAAGTTAAGAGTGGGGACATTACTGTTGACAACGTACGCATTTCCGGATTGGGCCTGCACAGTTTAAGAAAAAATCTTACTATAATTCCACAAAAACCCCAACTTTTCAAGGCAACGCTGGCTTTCAATCTGGATCCGAGCTTCACAGAGAATGAAGATGGCGACCAAACTCAGAAAAGTCCAAAGAGAATACGAATGGAGAGAGTTTTAGAAACGGTAAATTTATGAAACAGCTACAGTAACAGTAATTTGTGTTGCAAATATAACTAAATATTCAAAATTACTGTTCAGATTGGTCTCGAGAAGGAGCTCAACTCCAAGGTTGAGATGAATGGCGAAAACTATAGTATTGGAGAGCGACAGCTCGTCTCATTAGCTCGGGCTATGATCTTACAAAGGCAAATAGTTTGCATGGATGAGGCTACAGCTCATGTTGATTCTGGGTAAAGTTTTTTCCTAGTTTAACCTTACATCAAAGTTGTGGATGAATTTTTAACAATTCGATTTCGCATTCCAGGACTGATAATAAAATCCAAAAAATACTGCGAGAGCAACTTTCAGGCTGTTCCGTTTTGACCATTGCGCATAGACTTGGAACTGTGATTGAATACGATAAAATCCTTGTCTTAGAAAACGGACAACTAGTGGTTAGTAATGCCATATATGTCTACCCCAATTTGATTTGAATTAGCTTTAAGCTTGATTTGGTTAATTATCAGGAATTCGATCATCCCCATAAACTCTTGACGGAGAAACCTAATGGGCATTTATCCCGGATGGTGGACAACATGGGTGATGATGCAGAGTCGCTGAGGGAAAGAGCTGCAACGGCTTACGAGGTATCATTATCATTATATGCAATTTACATTTTAGCAAAATGTAATTTTGAGTTGCCTAATTGGATGAAATCATATTTTCATTAGGCATGGATAAGGAAAAACAGAAATAATTAAGATAGTTGAAATACTGGATCACAAAGCGGCGACAAATCATTTTATTTGTATTTAAACAATAACGGGAAGCAGATAAGTTGATGTAATATGTAATTATTTCAGTCATTACCGTAAGGTTAACACATGTAAATAGCTTATAGCAATAGCATAGTAAATAGCAATCATGTTTGCACATATCTTTCCATTAATGCATTTTCAATTATTGTTATGTATTGTGTGAGTTAAAATGAAGGAAATAAAACATTATAAATTTACACTACATTAGAGATCTCATCATTGATACTGATCTGTTTATCAATCCCAATTCTTGCATAGAAAAGCCCAATGCCCCCACAAGGAGGTATGATGAAGTGCTGGAAAAGCCTTGTCCAGTGTGTTGCATGTGGTGTGTTTTGGAGCGAAATTCATCCAGTATCTATTTGCTCGCCCTGCTATTGAAACTTATACATAAAGTATAGGTAAACCAGATCCCACCTTCAATTTTAGACACAAAACTTGAAACTTCAGTCAAATAAACAAAATAACAATGAGTTGCAACAATGTGCATGTGCTCCTGAGTTTACATTGTTTTAGGATACGGGTTAACATTAACAATGGGCTGAATTACTATGCCTTGTGCTAAAATGTAACTTTACATATGAAACTAGAACACAGTGAACCAATTGGTCACAATGCAAAGTAAAGTACAAAACGAAATTATAAAATTGTAAAAAAAATTGTCTAAATGAAACGTAAAAAGTGGCTAGTCATTTGCTATAACTTTAAAATAGTAGGGAATGTATGGTAAAGTAAAATGGAAAAAGATTTAGCTCTACTCTGAGCTTGTGACTGTGATGAAAAATATTATTAGCAAAGAATATAGTGCATCAAGTGACGTAAACTGTAACAATGCCAAACTATGTAATGCTAAACTAAATCTCTATTGATAGTTTTGCAATGGCAAATGCATCTAAAAATTGCGCAGTAGAAAATAATATAGCGATGCAACTTAAGAGAAAGACGAAAGTTCAATGAAGTCCAAGGGTGCGTGAGTGCTAGTCAAGCCCAAGCCATCGTGATCAAAATGGCAGTAATTCAACTCAGGTAAACTATTATAGATTACTAATGTATTAAATATTTGTTTTCGTTCGAGCATGATACCGTGGTTTTCTCTTAATTTGCTTAAAAATGAAATATGTCCCTAATCTGTGTTCTTACAAATAATATATTAGTTACTTCACTTTGCTTGTGTTTAAGTCTCTTCATTAATTCATACATTTCTTCACAATTTTAATCACTATCAGGTATGGTAGAAATAGTTGGAGTGGTTGATGGGTTCGGTAGTTTACGTCACATACAATCGAAAGCGAACCGGTGTGTGATCAGAAAAAAATCAAACAAAGGTACATACAAAGGCTGAAAGGAACAATACAAAAGTGAATGATTTCGATTCACTGTTCAAGGAAATAACATACCTTTGAAAAATTTAATACTGTTCACAGAATGTAAGGACATTATTTTAATTGCTTCTTTATTATGCTTTCCCCCAGCAATTCAGCAATCGACTATTGATTACAAAATTTTAGCACGGAATGAATGGAACAAGCCAGGTTGTCGAAATTAATAAATCGACCTGTCTTGTTACGTCAATCCTTTTCATATTGATCAGTGCTGCTCTTCTGAAAGTTATTTTCTGCTAGAATAAACAAAATTAATATTGTTTAGCTTTGTTTGCTTATTAATCATAATATTTCACTTGTTTAATATTTATTCAACACAGTCCCTCATTCAAGTTATTGCCTACCCTAAAAAATTCAATTTGCTACATTCTGTCCACCGCTCGGAACTACGACTTTCTCCTCCAAAGTAAACCAGCACGTATCCAGGAATACTCTGACAGAAATGAGTGTCCCATTTGCATACCTCCACATAATACTGCATCCCCGTGCACAGTTTGAATTAACGTTCATTGCAACAGGGAATGTAATCCTCCTGTCATGATTAACTTTTTTGAAAGGACAACTTTTTGCATAATCATTCTTTCTAAATTGCTAACAACATTATATGATGCGCTATAAAATTCTCTATTCACAAAGAAGTTCATCCTTCGCTTTTCTCATTTTGTTCTCCTCCTGTGCTGATGATGATGATGCGCATCCAGTCATAGTCTTCTCAGAGGTATAGCATCGCAGACAGAAAAGTTTTTTGGTTTCATTTGAAAATTTTTCATGAAGAGAGGGCTAACAACTTTCATAAAAAATGTTGAGCACAGTAGTATACCATGGTGGTGGTGGTTGTAAAATGAAATGAGTGTGTGATGTCGATGTGATGCTTTGCCAGTGAGTCCTAAAACTGGGATGGCAGTAGTAGTGGAGAGCGACAGACAAAATGAAATGCATATAACATGGAGATGGTGCATGATGGTGGTCTGGTCTGGTGTTATAATACGTAAATCAGGGGAGTGGGATGTCAAAAGTAATTAAGCTGGAAAAGCAGAATACCAGATGAGATGAGCTCACTTTGCTCTCCTTCTCTTGCTTTTATTATTATTGCCAAACTAAACTCAAGTGAAGGGAGGAAAACGGAACTGCAATAGTCTTGCTAACGTAAGTCCACCACAATCTATGACGAGCATGCACACTCTTCCCGAGCCTCTTTGTTGGAGTGAAGAGCTTCATCTTTCAGCTTTGAGAAGGGATTTTGTTGCATCTGAGCCACAGTTTGCATCCCTGCTAGCCAGCATCCCAAGAAAAACTCTCAACTTTTATGGCCCACTCATTCCAGTTCTCCTACCCCGACTTTTTCCTATCTCCATTACAATGGACTCAGGGCGAAGACGGAGTAAGGAAGGAAAGGAGGCTAGGAAACTCCACTCGACTGCTGCTACTTTTCTACTACTACGGGATATTATGCTGGAGGAAAATAGGATTGTACGGAATGCATACATATCGCCTTGTTTTTCCCACTTTCCATATTCCAGCATTTACTCCAACTCGCCCACATTTTAATGGCTTTTTACTCCACTCTTCTTTCTCCATCCAACAGCCTCCTTCATTTTGTATCCTCATCCTCGCTTGTTTCATCTTCTTTTGCAAGGAAGGGAGAGCATCATCATATCATCAGAGCAGTTTGCCAGAAGCACAGCAGAAGCAGCAGCATCATGCACATAAAACCTCTTCTGCATTTTGGCCAGCCTTAGAAAGAACCAAAACTTGGTACTGGAGACAGCACAGGAAATAATATCGAGAATTCAGGGAGCATTTCCCTGCTGCTGGAGAATTTTTTTGTAGTCCTTATTCCTATTGCCGCAGTTGCAAATAATGGGCCAAGACAAGCACAAGAACAACGTGCGTCGTCCATGCACCATTCTCTCTCGCTCTCTCTCATCCCAACAAAACTAAAACTCGTCCTTGGCTTGCTGCCCAGTCTTTCACTGCTCCTAACTGCTTAAGACACTGCCTGTTTTTTAATGATGATGCGTGTGTTTCTCTCCTGCCTCCACACCGCATCACATCAAGCTGTTGTACATACACAAGACAAGCACAAGAGAAATCTCACACACCCATCCACCAAAGCTTTCACAAATTTTTCAATATTTCAGGCCGGAAAGGAAAAAGCTGGCCATATTTTGATGAAGTGCCATGTTATTGGTTTTTTGTGTCCAGAAAGTCTAGAGCACATCTTGTGCTGATTGTGCAAACTACGAAATTATTATCTTGCAGACGAGTCTCAAAAAATGGATTTTATATAATATATTTTTCAGCTGTGTGAAAAAAGATAAGATGTGGTTGGTTTTAGTAGCTACATAAGTACATGAGTCTGTCTTCTATATGAATTTGCTAGTGGTTGGTGTAGCGGTGGGTCGACTCAGGAAAAATGAATGATGGAATGAATGGAATGATGTCGGATTCGTGCTGAGTTCCGTAATTGTTTTTCTCTTTCGGTTTTTATTGTTATTGTCAACACTGGGATGGTTATATGACGGTTGTCAGTCGGTGCCAGCGCTTCTTCATGTAATAAAACCGACTATATATTTGTTTATCCTCAAATGATGATACGTTTTTATGAAATTATGCATGAGTCGCTCTGTCGCTCGTCTCTTCTCTCTCCTTCTAGTTGAGATGAAACGGTTGTACGCCGTAGTTAGTTAGGCCATCTCAAGTCACCCCATCCGATTGCGATGATGAAGATTATTTGACAATTGGAAATGAAACACCTGCACCTACCTCCTGCTCCCAAAATATGCGGTGTCATTCTCTTCCGATTAGATTTCCAACTGGCAACCTAAAATGGATGGGGGTTGCTCTTGTTTTGTTGGTAATTTGGCATTCTTTTAGATAACGAAACCGACATCATCACTTTCGTACGTGACATGACGAGAAAGCCATGTGATTATTGTAAATTGTAAGGAAACGAGGAGAGCAAAAGGAGGAGGTTGGTGTTGGTTGTCTTCTTGTTAACCGACAAAATATCATTACATGGAGAAATGATGATGGCATCGCATCGCATAAGAACGTGTATACTTCACTCTCAACATTGTTTTTATTCATGGGATGAACGCTTTGTAATAAAGAGAGCTGAAGCTTCGTTTCCTCCTTCACAAATATTTACGAGGTCTTCTCGCGATGATCTCAAAAAATGCGATGAATGGATGGGGGTAAGAGACGTATCCGAATATGTCTCCTTTTCTCTGTCATCATCATCATCCACTTGATCACCTTTCTCACAGTGTTGTTTTTGTATGGATGTGAGTCACCACCTCGTAATTTTCCCCTTTTTTCATCCGGCATCATCATCTGGATCCTTGGAATTTACTAGTTTCTGGTTGAAAAGTTGTAAAAACCCACGTCACGTTTCGACAGCAAAGCCGTTATCCTATCCTAAGACGAAAAAAAAACTTGATGGCTTTCACTTTTCCTCCACCAGACCACCGACTGAAGTTCATACACTTCTCGTGCACATCATTGAAACACATTTTTTCCTCGACTAATTCAGCCGCAGAAAAAAAGAGAAGCCGGAAAAAATATGATGACGTGCTTTCTCATTTATTTGTCGACTTCATTATGTTATAGAGCAACCAAGAGCGGGCTTATGATTGACTGGTCTGCTATACGTTTGTATTTGTATCCAGGCACTTAGAAATGCCATAATTCCGTCATCTTTTTCAAAACTCCGACTCACTTTCTTCAAGAAAGGGCTGGGGAGCTCAGTGGGACTCCAAGAAGTTTTGCATGCGACACCGCCGAGCCAGAGAAAGTTTATTTCAGTTTGCATTTCGTTTTCTCCGCTCCTGTTTATTCCCACCGCACCACAGAGAGAGTGTACTTAGGCGTTTCCTTCCTGTTGAAAGGAAAATATATGTGCATACACTATTCAGTGCCACCAACCACCACTGCATTTACCAGCCTTCTTGTTTGTCCGGGTTTCTCCAGGCATGTTTTTTGTGTTTGAAGTAGACATTTCAGCAAAGAGGATGACAGACAAGGGAAGGGTATAAAAATGCGGAGGGCTCATAAAAGAAATGGTTATTAGCGTTATCATCAGTGGCAAGCTGAAAACTTGTATTGCATTGTGTGTACGCATTGCTCCAAGGATGGATTTCAAGTGTCGCTCTGCTGTTGCTTTTTCATATGGAATGGTGATGGGATGTGATGAGGAGGATGATGCGATGCTGCTCTCTTTTTCTTCTGTCCCACTTTGCTCATTTCACTCTCTCTTGTCATCTCTCCATTCCGAGTTTTTAAAGAAAAAATGAATTTGAGAAAGGAGAAAGATTGCTCGGCTCGCTTCTCCGTTCTTGGGCTATTCCTATTCTCTGCTGCTATAAAAAGGCGTCTCAACTCAGTCTCATCTCATCATCATCATCTCTCCAGATTTCCATGATGGGCTCCCCTTTTTTATACCCAGATGAAAGTTGTTAGAGCTCTACTCTTGTCCGTGAATAGATCTCTATAAAAATACGGCTTTATCATTCATATACTCCTCATCCAATTTATAACAAAGTTTGTTGGTGGAGTATAAAGTGGTGGAGCGGAGGTTCATTCAAGATGACAATGATTCCTTATCGCTGTTATGATTATGATTATGACTTCATATCTACTTTTTTCTGTGGCTGGGAAACGATGCTCGTGTTGGATCTGATACTTGCGACAGCATCATATCCGAATGACGAAAAACTTTACTCGTTTTCTTCAAAGCAAGAGCTGATGAAGACGAAACGAGATGAAGGAGCAGCAAGGGTGACCTGCGTAATATTCAAATACATAGTTAGTGAGGATGTGGACCATGTCCAGAAAGAAGTTTTAGACTAAAATCCCCTGTCTATTGCAGTGTCACAAGTCAGATATCTGAAAGTGATGGCGAGAATGATGAGAATGAGAACGCAACAATGCATTATATTGCAAAGAGAAAGTCATCGTGAAAATGAAAGCTGACTGAAATGTTCATGATGGTGAGGAGAATGACGGGAGCCGCAGCGACTCATAATTACTTTTTCCATTCCAGTTGTTTCAAATTACCCCTATCACCATACATATTTAAGTCTCAAAATAAAAAGGCAGTTAGTCTCCCCGTATCGCTGTAGGTATGATAATGATAATGAGAAGCTTAATGCCGGATTTAATCGCTTAGAATTAATCGCCATTTAGATTTCACATTGCATCGCATTGAAATGTAATGCTCTTTTCTCCCGTCAACTCTGGACCTAGAAATGCATAAACTTTTTTATGAAGCATTGTAACTTTGTACTGCTTCGTTGTGCATTTCATGTAATGCATATTATGTCAAATGGTTGCGTACCTAGTAGATTTAAGATTTGTGTTGAGAATGGGCAGTCTCATTGCCAACCTTCTGTTCACACATATTGCGTGTCATGTTGACATGACATGACCCACTGCAATAATACACCAACGTTGGATTGGATACTATCAACAGATTCTTAGAAACTCCACTCTCCAGATTACTTTATCAGGATTAGAGAGGAATGAGTAAAGGCAATAAAAATTGTTGGTAATGGCGATGTGGGCACATGCCGCATTATTATTATGAATAAGATTGTTGTGTAGCTGCCCGTATACCTTGCCCCTTCTTATGAATAATATGCCCAACTAAAAGTTGGTGAGTGACGGGAGAAAGCCCTATAAATATGCAAGTGGCAAGTGGATATCTTAATCGAGATCCCATACTTTTCATCATTTCGGAAGCCGAATTATATATTACGTCGCAAGAACATGCGTAAATGAATTAATATGTGAACTTTTTATCGACACAATCAGTTTTATCAAATCATCCCGTCCGTATTAATGACACATTTGCATTCAAAGTAATTTCCTTTCGTCGTCTGCTCTCCAAATGTCCACAAAACATTGAATGACATGTTTCCTCGCTCTGAATAATTTTCGTAGAGGAGAAACCTGAACATTTTGAAGCAGAACGACTATTTCGCAGTTTGTAAATGAATTGAAGTTATTTTTTGTGTGGCTCAGTTTTGTTTTGGGCAGTGTAATTGCATCTTGATGGCGTTCTAGATGTGACCACTGATAAAAAAATGTGTCCACATTCATATTATCCCCAACTATACCTCAATGTTTTCTCTTGATGAGGGATTTGCATGTTAGTTTAGTATGAATGCTTTTGAATGAAACTTTTTACATATATTTAGAACAAGGATTTTTGAGGCGAGAGTGTATAAGCTACCGTTTTAATGCATAAGAAGGAGACCTGCAGCAATGAAAGCGGAGAATGCTCAAAGAAACAGGAGTTGGCTTATGCTGGATTTCCTCGTGTTGAAATCTGGTGTTAAGTAAACGATATAAATATGCGTATATACTCAGGCTATTGCTGCTATTATTAATGCGTAACGTAACGTAAGTAATTCTATGCTTGTGTGCTGCTGGTGGTGGTTTGGTTTGGTTACTCAACTGAGGTGAGGTGGCTGCTGGTCTGGTTTGGTGCTCTGTAATTCTGTATTAAAAGCAGCCAGAGGGTAAAATCGGTCTCTAGAAACGCCAAACCATATGATAGGGGAACTTTGGGGAAAACATCTTATTTTGCCGAAGCCGAAAACAAAGGTTCTTTCTTCCAGGGAGCATAACAAAACCGCCCCTATTTTTGAATAAAAAGTGACTCCAACATTCATTTTTGTTTCAACTCATTTCGAAATGAAATCAGGAGAGTACACATCAGGGACCATTTTCATTGGAGATGAGATGATAGTAATACATATGCAAAAGGAAATGAAAGACCTTACCTTTCTTGGCTTTCGCTCAAAGGCAAAGCATTTCAGTTATATTGGCACTCTGGGACCCATATGCATTGAAAAAGGGGAAAAATTTGCACAAAAAATACTATTGGAATCTGGAATGCCAGGGAGAGGACACAAGGCAGCAATTTAAGTGCAAATTAGGAAATGGGATTTTGAAAGGGAATGGGAGCCAAAGAAGGTGTACCACCACCATCAGATTGACTTGCACTTGGCTTCTAGCTCTGTTTTATACGAATCAAAAAGAAAGAAGGCGCATTGACGAATTACGTTTTAGTATAAAATTATGCATAATATTGTAAGTGAGAAGAAGGTAGAGTTAAGCCATGCCTAAGAAGATAGTAGACCCAGAGGAATGGAATATGGAAAGGGGGTTTGATTCAGAAATTGAAATCTGATTGTATTTTTAAGGTAATGGCTTTTTAATGTGTTTCAATGTGTAATGAAATGGAGGAGGCACACAACCATAATTACTTTTGAGATGGTTTGAGAATCCAAATCCAATTTCGTTTAATATGGATATTGTTGGGAAATAAAAGTTAAGAATGATGAGCTTGTTTTGCATCTAGATCCCGAGTCAGGGCAAGAAAGGAAGTAAAAAAGGGAGATGGAATAGGCAGATTAATTTGCGGTTGAAAAAATTAAGATAAAAGAATAGAAGCAGCAGGTTGGTTGGCTGATCTGGATAATTACGAAGCAAGTTTTAATTGGATTCATTGAATACTTAGCCATAATATTCTTTCGACATTCAGGTTGAGAGATTGGATGTGTAATAATAAGAAAATGGAAGGGAATTAGGACGGGTTTCCAGCCCCGCATTAAAAGAAGCATTGATGATGGGAAGTCGAACTAACTCAGGAGCTGCAAAAAAAGAGGCATCAAAGTGTAATAGAGATAATGACGGGAATTAAAATTGTACAATTGCTCCTTTTCTTATTACGCTTAATTGTCCTCAAGCAAGAAGTTGTTTTGTGTTGGTCGTGTGTGCATAAATTCTTGTTCTTGTCTTGTGGAATGGGATGGATTGCAGGGAGTGATAAGAAGAGCGAGGATGAGGATTGATAGCTATCAAAATGATTTGTGGCATAATCAGCTCACCGTATAGAAACAATGAATGAATGAAAACAAAAGCAGCTAGCTACCTGGAAAAAGTGTAGAAACATTTCATTTTTATTATAATCAAATTAAACAGAACCGGACCAGAGCGAGTAAGCAGAGCTTAATCTCATTGTTTCTGTTTGAAGCAAGAATTTATTATTAAATCAAAGCAAAAAACACACAAGAAAGCATGAAACGAGTAGTGTTTTGGCAAAACATAGTAGTACAGTCAGTCAAGGTTTGTTTCACATTAATGAGCCTTGTAATCCCACCTGTCACTCGCTGATTTACTGCCCATCCATCCAACCTTCTCATCATCACAATCTCATGTAACACTTGGAAATTATTGAAATACGGACGGACGTGGACTGGACGCAAAGCTGCATAATATCCGTTCATAATATCAGTAAAGATTGAGACTCTCTGAATTTCCTGTTTTTATATAGATAGTTTGGAGGTGGCATTATCTTTTCCTTCCTCAGCAGGACTGGACTCCTGCTCTTCTTTATAGCTATTCTAATTGCTCTCTTACGATTAGTAGCCACAGGAGATGACGCATATTGTTAGCTGGCTTCCTAATCGAAGTCGACGGAAGGAGGTTAGAATGATAGTAGTTTTTTCTGCCTCTTCTCATCTAAAGCCCTTTTGTGGTCATTTTGTGAGAGGGGATTTTTTTAATGCTGAGCAGAGGAATGGCTTTGGAATGAGGGAATGAGGCATTTTTTCGGATATCAGGAGACTTGTAACGGCGTCGTGTGACAAAACAACATCGTTTTACTACTCATTTCCCAACGAGAAGCTCAGCTCACTAGGCTGGAGGAAGAAAATAGGCAATAAACACATTGATAATTGTTGTGGTCACCACCAAATGGCCGTTTTCTTTTTGGAATCCCATTCTCATTATCTTTATTATCAAGCTTGGGTGCATGCATGGAGTGCACCAAGTTTTCTTGATGGGTGTCCTGCATGCCAACGTCGCCATCATCATCATTACATCCCATCAAAACTCACACACAAGTCTATTCCATCGCTTCATTTCCAGTGTCATTATGAGCCAACAGCCCATTGCAGCACCATGTTATATTGTTCTGCATTGTTGTCAAAGTCAAAATGGCTTTTCAATAATAAAACTGCCTGCTGCCTCGAGCGATGAGGATGACAAGCTCTAACAAAAATACCTGTAAAAATACAATGTAATGTACCAATACCAACCCAGCCTCGTAGGTATTTTAAGGACAGTTGTGTGTTGTGTCCTCGTTCTGGCTATTATTTTTCCACTTGATGATACTTGAATGTCATGTTTTTATGGTGTTGAAAGCAATGTCTTTTTTTTACTCAACTGAAAAGTTACTGGAGCCCCGCACAGTACATGTTTGTTATATACCTACATGATGTTATGATGAACTGGAGATGGAGAAGTTGTCAGTTGAGTAGACTCAAAGTAGTTTTCCAGCGAACACTTTACGTTACTCGACAACCTATTATAGTACGAGTGGAGCAGTAACTTTTACACTTTAGTCCCAATCCCAACTCAGCGAGTCTTGTTTTGTATGTGTGGTGTGTTTCTCTGTTTTTCATAAAAACCATGTAGTTTAGTTTAGCATCAGGCAGACCAGGCCTTACAAGCAGCCCAGCACAGGGCTTTCAGTCTTGTTTCCAGCTTTGAACAGTTCACTTCATTTGTAATTCTTGTTAGTTCGTAACACAAGTCGTTCTAAACATCTGTTTCTACCACTCCACTCCGGACGAAGCTGCTCTACTCACCCAAACGTAAAACATAGAGTCAATGCGGTTCCCTTCTGGAATGATCTGCTTTTGGAGCAAAAGTAAAAGAGTGAACCGGATGTTTTGTTGCAAGTAGAACTGTGTGTACCGCATGGGCTATATTGCGTGTCGGGGACTTGTGACTTGAAATACTAAATTGTGGGATTTAATCCTAAAATCATTTTATATGAATTAAGCTAATTGCAGTGAACCAGCAGTGGTTTCCCTAGCCGTGTGATGTGATGACTTTGTGAATTTTTAATTTCAAACTTAAAAACATCTGCCAGCAAAGAATTTGCATTCTCCAATGAATTAAAGTACATTAAGCTATTCATATTTAATATGATAGCCCATTTTAATGGATAATTTTGAAACAAAAGTGAAACGAGTTTGTGAGACGTACTTTTTCGTGTCTTACTTCATTTTTAACAGCAAGGGACTTTGAGGAGGAAGCAGCTACATTATAGATTGAAGGTTTGTATCTTCAGATTTAATATTTTTTTATGCTCTCAACTCATGTAACTCCCATTTGGCATCCGATACCCTTTCAGTACAGAACAGTATCCTATCATGTCATCCTCGTTTGTCAAATAAATTATGGAAATCAAGGCTTTGTCTCTCTCTTTCCTACACATGTCATCTCTTCGTAATCTCCTGAAGCTGTGTGATGTTTTGCATAGAAAGATTTGTCTTTCCATTTCGGGATGAGGAACAAAAGTGATAAATTAGTTGGAGATTTAGGCCGGGACATTGTTCATCTTCTCACGTTCTCACCTGCTCATATTGTGATTAGGATGATGAATGTAGTGTACTCGAATTGAAATTTAACAAGCAATGTTGACTTTATAATAAAGATGGAAACATTTTTGGCTAAATTTTAGATGGAGTTGTAAATTCTCATATCTAAAAGGGATTGATTTTGTCGTTTGTCTATAATCTGTATTGTGTAGATAGATTTATATATGTTAGGATTTCAAATAGCTCTTTTGAGTTTTGGGTGAAAAGGAAAAATGGGGATGATGACGATGGCGTTGGCAGTAATTCCTCTTTGTGATGTTCTTGATTGACTGAGGAGTGAGTGTGAGTCGCTGAGGATTGCTAACTGCCATTTGGCACGACATCACTCAACTCAGCCAGTCTGCCTTTCTCTCGCTCAGGGACAGATGATGTGTGATTGCAACTGACTATACAGAGCGCTCTCCCTTTCTCTTTGGATATTGTCCCAAAATGTCAGCTCCCTGCCAAAAAAAAACTAAGTATGATGACGAACCTATTATCAGGGTCGTCGTGGGAAAATAACTGCAATCACTCCTCCACTCCCATCATTCTCGTTTAATCTTGTCATGAAGTCAGTACTACCTTCTCCCGTCCCGCACCGTAATCACTCTATTACTGGCAAAGGGTAGGTAGTGTGCTCATTCCAATTTGGACATTGCATTGGGCTGGAAGGAAGTATCACATCACATCACGCAAAAAGATTTCCCATTATAACCTGCAAACAAATGTGTCATACTTTAGCCCTAATTTGTGCTGAATTCGTGTGTTCCATACCTTCTGCTGGAGTGGAGAGTATGGACTTTGTCAATAGGATTGTCAACTTGAGCTAATTAGCATTCTTTCTGCAAATATGTGTTTGACCCTTCGATCTGAACAAGGCAGAACCGAATGATAACTTTTGGGGGAAATTGCGACAATTATTGTTAAATGTAGATAAACAATGAGCCTTGTTTGTCTTGGGCGACTTATTGCAATTATTCGTACGTCGAAATATATTGTATATCTCGTAGATCCAAGTTCCTTTGTCAAATTGGCACATCTACCAAACTTCAAAAGATTTTGGGAAATGATTGAATGATTGGACAAAATCCAAGGATATGAAAGTTGGCTGGAAACGTCATTTTCTTGTGCGTGTACTGTTGGGTTAAAGAATTATTGAGCCTGGTATATAAAGAAAATTATGAAGAGAAGAAAGGTTTCCTGCAGAGGTTACGTAAATTGCGTAGGGTTTAATGTACATATGCTATTCCTCTTTATGACACCTCGTTTCTTCATCTATTGAATTTTGTTGTATACTCTATATATATAATTTGGCATATGCAACCCAATCAGATCTAAATTGAGAAGGGGTCGTTCGTATGCATCCTTGTCTTGTATTTTCCATTCACATTATTGCCAAGAATATATAACGAGATGGAGACAATTTTTCTTATATAGATATTCGGGGTGATTCTTCCCCGTCTTTTAGTATCACACAACAGCAAAGTGTGTGTTGGAGAACAAACAATCCTAAATTTGTCACATCCGATAAGGGGAATATAATGAGGCATGACATTGTTTTGATTGATCAAAAGGAAAATTTTGTCAGCAATAATTGACTTGTGATTTGCGGCAAAGTAAATCTGAACTCTAGGTTTATGTTTGTGTTGGTATCGAAAATGGAGAACCAAATTTACCAATCCTGTTATTTTTATTTTACGCTAGAGTTGCAAATCACAGTCGGTATAAAGTAGTTTTCATTTTAAAAAGATACATTTGGAATATATTGAAGAATAGATAAGGTTAAATATTGGCAACTAACTTGAATGTGCAATATAATTTTGTTGGACAACAATATCCGTGTAATATCATTCATAATTTTGACAAATAGTAAGTTACATAAATTGGAGAATTTGTTGCTGCTAAATGTAAAGCTAGATCACGAGAGTATAACAAATTTTAATATTGTTGATTAGGTCAACTATAAATATTAGCTTAACTAGTTTTAAAATCCTTTTATCATCAAAATATGAAATCATGAAGAGTTGAAAAACAGTTTGTGGGCAATATGCATTTAAACCAATTTTGGGGTCCCTTTGTTCGTCATACTTCAAACGGGTATCACTCTACTCTACCACCATAGCCACTTTCCAATATGAACGATATCGAATTATGACTTTTTGAAGTGGTGCTGGCAAGAGAGAGCGTGAAAAAATTACCGCAGTCCGCAACAGCCTGTTCCTCTCCGCCACCATCTTCGTGAGCATTGAACATGAGAAACAAATTACAAAATTATTGTCTTCTTATGTCCATTCTCCAATAGCTTTTCGACATTTACACCGAGAAATGTGGTGGTAGTGGTGTGGTAACGAAACGGTGACGTGTTGAGAAAAGGATGCGATGCATGCATGCCAGACCAGACCAGATCCCTTTTATTGAATCCCTTTTTGTTTAATAATTCTCTTCGCTGTCGTGTAATAAAGAGAGACAATGGGATGTACAAATTTTATGTGACTGCGGATGGATGCTGGCTCCAGCTGCAATAA
The DNA here is from genome assembly GCA_034697805.1 of Orchesella bifasciata. NCBI lineage: Eukaryota > Metazoa > Arthropoda > Collembola > Entomobryomorpha > Orchesellidae > Orchesella > Orchesella bifasciata. The sequence continues at coordinate 8,863 of JAQGAP010000446.1, read as the reverse complement.
TCATAACAAAAAGAATTTATGGTGGTGTGGTGGGTCGTGCTGCGATGTGTAATTGTTTTTCTCACAAAGTATAATATTCTTCATGTCAACTGTTATTGGATGGTTCACATCCTATCATAATATGATAAAGTCAATGACTTTCTATGGTTATGGTATGGCATTCAATATATTCATACTTGATCCTCTATGTGGGCTGCTTCGCGTGGCATACAATGAGCATATCTTCTTGTGTAATTGAGTTCATAACAGTTGTAAATAATATTGGATTAGCTGACATAACCGTCAAGTCCAATAAAAATGAGAGGACCACACCACACTCAGCGATTTCGTCAGCCCGTCAATCTTTCGGTATTAAAAGGCATAAATCAAAAAAACAAATTAATTTCTCTTGTGGCCGTCCACCAAGTTTTTGTCCCTTGTCTTGCTTAGCACGCAGCAAGGACGACTCAGGTTTCTTATATTTTTGTATTCCAACTTCCAAGCAAATTAGCTCCATGATAGAATATTATTATAAAGACACTTCATATAATCATTTCCATTCGCTTGTTATGGATAATGCTGACACCAAACCAAACCACGACCGAGCACCATTTTCTGCGCCGTCACCTCCACGCAGTAATAAGGTAGACGTAGAAGAAGGATACGTTTTGAATGGGATGATTTGGCATCGGTATGCTTATATTTATTCCGGTCCCATTTGATATGCATGCAGCACACTGTGTCTCATCATCAGGATAAAACGGCTTTTACCATGGATGAAAGTTGCGGAAGGAAGGTGTAAAGAGGAAAAGAGTAGTTGAGCGCTGTAAAAACCCACGTCACGTTTTGACAGCAAAGCCGTTATCCCGGATAAAACAAAAATCTTGGTGATTTCTCTCCTCTCTCCATTTTTTACTCCTTTCTCCACAGCCTCACTTTGCAGATTCCGGAGGAGCAGGAAACACATCTTATTATTTTCATAATAATAATGGTTACTTTCATCCTTGCGCCTGTTGTGCTGTAAATGCAAGAATTTGTTGTGTATATAGGGCTACTCTACTTTGTACAGTTGATCGAGCTTTTTTCAAAAGCAGTTTAAGTGTGCTTTTCTCGTAAATTCTTTTCGGAAACGAGGAAAATCTGCGGGAATTATGGCGTCGTATTTATTTGCCTCAAAGCACGTGAATTTATGGATGCAAATAATGTTGCACATTTCAGTCATGATAGTTACAACGCGTTCCTTTTGCCGAGGTTGACTTGCTAAGGGCTTCCTCTATTCCTCTTTGTGTATTATGTTTATGTAATACGGTGCTGATTTACGACTGCCAATAAAACCTATAGTCATCTTGTATTGCTTTGGAACTATAGTTAAACTGGTCCCGTATAACGATTAAAGATGGACAAAAGGTTTTTAAACCTGCGAAAAGTTCACTATACACAGGTTTTCCTAACTTTGGCTATCATTTGATATAAAGGAGAGAAATAACACCACATTTTTTATTAGAATCTTCTGTATATATTTCGAACCTCGTAGGTCCATAATATTGGCGTTTTCAGAAATGGATGGAAATACCAAGCAGCAGATTCTAAATATGCAATGTAAACGAGTTTAGTTTAGACTATCAGAATCGGAACAGCACACTTTAATTATTCTGTATTTGGCAGAGGAAGAAAATATGATCTCAAATTGAAATCTGCTCCTCACTTACGGAATATGGCTTTTTAATGCGTTATGAGATGCAGCAGGTGTACTTTCGTCGAAACAACTTTGCTACAATGTGTTTGTACTGTGTACGCCAATGTTTATAAATGAATTGAGATAGTTTGAGTAGTAGTAGTGGATCTAATTACGTTTTCCATGATGATGGTGAACCTGAATGAATAAAATCCATCATCATTACGTCTGATGATGGTTGATGTTGATGGGCATGTTTTGCATAATTAGACGAACAAGGATAAGGCATAATGGGCTTGATTAAACTGTGACTGTGTATAGCTCATCCATTCCAATCTAATCCACCAAAAAGCAACAAGCAAAAACAGGAGCATCAGTCAAGCAACCGCTTGAACGTTAGCTGTCTTTAATTGGACTCATTGAATCTTTATTGAGTTTTCTCATCAGATTATAACATCTCACTCAGACTCTCGTTTCTAATGAATCCAATCTGGGATGTTCACTCTGCTCCTTAAGTCGTGGGAACAGGAAAATCCCGGTAGCACTTTTCACACATTCTACAATGTATGTATTAGCAAATGATTGCTGCTAAAACGAACTGTAAATGAAGTGAAATTGTTGGAGCAGCCCCTGAGAAAACTCAAAGAAGAAAGGTTGCCTTGAGCCTTTGCTTCCTCCTGCAATCACGTCACAAACAAACCTATATAGGATCATCTCATCTTCTCATATCCCACAAAGACAGATTGCCTCTGCATAACCACATTTTCCACAACACAACCTTCAACAACTCAACTCCATTCTTCATTTTACTCTTTCTCCCCTTTTCTCTTTCTGTCTCTTTTGAGGGAGTGAGTGTGGCTGCTTCAGGCTCAGTCTGATTTTCGCTCTGAAACGGGAAACACTCCTGTTTGTTCTCTGCCTCGAGTTGAGTTTGGTTGGCAGCCCGCAAGCTTCCCTTCGACTGAACATATGTACATAATATTATTACACAACTCCTCACATTTGCCGTGTTGACTTTCCAAGTAGTTTTGGAGTGACGTTATTTTGTTGGTGGTGGTGGTAAACGGGAATCAAAGTCATTTCCTCCATTTTTAATACCTAATGACGAAATCCCCCTTAAAAACTTTTGCATTGGGAAAAAGTTGAGCTATTTAGATGCAAAATTCATATTCATTCTGTGCTGATTGTGAGCGTAAAGCAAGTTGTGTGTGGTGAATTGTGTAGGAGTAGTAGGATGTTGTTTTGCTAAAAGGAAACAAAGCTGGAAGGGATTCTCTTTTCATTCATTCTTCCAAAAACAAGTAATAACCAACTTCCTTCATTTTCTGCATATTTATATGGTACTAGAGAGAATACACAAGTACATTTCCATTTTATTTTCTCCGTTTCCCTTCCCCAACCCTGCTTTCCTCCGATCCGATTTCCCCATAAATGCGGGGCTGAAAACTCTCCAGTTATTTGATGATATGATGACAAGCCTCCATTTGAATTTTCTTTGGGCTAATCCTCCTTGTTTTGGTAGCATTTCAAACATACGTATACATACTTTCCTCCGGCGCAAAGCTCCGAGGGACATGTTTTGCATTGGCCACGTTAAAATTTGAAGAGAAAAATCCTCAGAAAATGGAGCAAAAAGGGTCATAAAAGGGATATGAAAATAATAAAGGGAAGAGCACTCACTCTTTTTCTTTTTGCCATTTGTTTTTATGATGTAGTTTCTCCTCTTTTTCATCTCTCATTGTTTAAGTCGTTCCATCTTTTCTTGTGTATACTTCATTTCACAATATAGACAACAACAGCACAACATTATTGCTTTTCCTTTTTCTCCCTTTTCTTCAAAAACATTATGAGGAAGAAAAGGAATTCATCTTGGTTGTGTCTTTATGATGGCAATGCACTTCAAGTGAGTCTTATTCTCTCATCACTTGTGGGACACAGTTTCACAAAAGACGGTGGTAGCAGGTGACAACTGCTTGTTCTCAGATGATAAAATCAATCCAGACGTTTTTTGTATAAAACCAGTTTCGCCGGATTTGGAATGTCGCGCAAGAAATAATTATGTGGATGATGATGGTGTTGTTTATAGCCTGTTTAATTTTCGAGTTGATCATTTACCGTGCAATCAGCATAAAAGTTAGATTCCTAAAAAAGTCATTTCAACAGCGAAACACGACACAGCCTCGTTATCTTAATGGGATCACAAACTGTGCTTTAAAATAATCAAATCGTTGATATTTTTTAGCAGGACGGTGATTAAAGTGGACTGCAGCTCTGCAATGCAATACAATATGCGCCTTAGACAATATAATATATATAGCTTTATCTCCTTTGGTTCCATGAGTTGGAAAGGGAAACCTAAGCCAAATAGCTAAACATTTTTTATCCAGTTTAGACAACGTTGAACATACAAGGATCTGCCATCAGCAGTGGTTTGGTTTGGTCTGGCGTGGTGACTTCAACATGTTGGTAGTAGTATTGGAAGAAAGGCCATTACATGTTGTAGAGGATGTAGTGCAGTGCCAAATTTATAAAGGCATTATTTATGATTTGAGGAAACGAAAATGGTGGTGATGATGATGATAATGGTGTTGGTTTGTTAGCATGGGAGTATATTTTTAGGGCTTTGTGATGCGTGCCACGTCCTTGATTGACTGAGAGTGTGCTAACTGCCGTTTGGCATGACATCACTCAAACTCAATTCCATTCCACCGCACGACTTCTCCCTTCTTGTTGGTGACTTGACTGCTGAAGTCTTGACTTTAGGCTATGCTTTTCTCCAGTTTATAACTCTGTAGAGCTCTGCGCTTTCACCACCACTCAGCAAGGTGTAGTCGGAGTCTATTTACTTTCAATACAATGCCCACTGAAGGCTATCCAACGGGTGGACGCACATTTTTGACTTGTTCATACTTTACGGTCGACAGTGATATCTTTTACCTGTTTCATCCTTTTTTGGCTGATTCTACAAATAAAAGTTGAGCCATTGAAAGTTCTAATTCAGTTCAGGCTAAATCAGCCTCCCATAATTATTGTCATTAGCTTTATAATAAAATTCTACTAGATTTTGGGCTTGTTTCTCCTGTCAGTCAGTTCCAGGCCCAAAAAAAGCTTAGCGTGTCACTCTCAAACTTTGCTGGAATTTGCTTTCTTTGACAAGCTCTCTAGAAAACAAATTGGGCTAGCTAGGAGAAGCTATCCACCTGTCTTGTGAACTTGATATGATTGAGATGTTTCAATGTATGATTATATACGAAACGAAGGATACATATAGAAATACATTGTATTGCATGCATGCTCACATATACGACTTTTGGGGCATTGTGATCCATACCCAATTGCTTGGTCGTCTGATTCCTCTGATCACATCACGACTTTCACGACTATGGAGTTTATCCTTTTTGTCGAGCATGACATTTGATTGTGACACTTTCAAACTTTCATTGGGGAAAAGTCACAAAATCGTTCTAAACTTTCTCTTGCACGCTGACTGTCGACATTTCGTCTTCATTTTCAAATTTGATTGTTTCAATTCACTGAACATGTACTCGTTTTGTAAAATTGGATAGCGTTTTATTTTCCCATTTCGACTTTTTCAATTTTATTCCAAAGCATAAAGAGAGTGGAAGATGGAGAAAGATGGAAATTTAAGAAGGATGAAGGCACCAAGAAAAAAAATGAGAATCAAATGATGATGATCACGAGAATACGATCATGTTCACAAAAAAAGGGTTTCATCTTCATTCTTTCACTCAGATATCCGGTTCTAGTTTTGTAAGAACAATAAAAAAGAAAGGAACGGAACGAGGGGAAAAGTTTTTCCTTCTTATTTTACAGAGATAGATCCACATCCAACACTAAAGGAAAAGAATGGGAATAAAAGTGACAAAAAGTTTTCTTGCAATGCAATTCTACCGACAAATACAGGAAAGTCTTGTCAGAGTCGTCAAGCCAAAAACGATCATATTACGTCACCATTTTCATTCATCCACGACAGCACTTCTTCTTTTGGTAGGAAAAAAAAGTTTGGATTGGTATTTTGGGGAGGCTTCCAAACTCTCGAAGAAAGAACACTTTCCGACATCACTCAATTTGTATTAGAAAGCCGAAGCAAGCCCATTTCCTTTCTGGATTTGAGATATCAAGGTCACCAAAGTTTTCCCAAGCCCGTCTCCCCGTAGTTGGCGATGCAGAGCAAAAGAGATGAGATCATGTTATCAAAACAACAGAACAAAGTCCCAATAGCCTAGTATTATTTGAAGATCGTATTGATCAACTCATCCGTTCTCGCAACGCAACTTAAGAAGAAAAAACAAAAATCTCCCAAAGGAATTCCGTCATGTTATTTTTTCAACCCTATCCCATCTCTTCTACTCCGTCACTTTGGCTGCTGCCAGTGAAATCAAGTCGTTAGCATTGACGTTGGTGATGTGATGGGAGCATGAGACTAGCACATCTCTTTTGAGTCTATTTTATATTTTATCTTTCTGACTCTTCTCCAATATAATCATGCATGCACTGCCCCATACATATACTTCACAATTGGAACCTTTTAAATTTCACTAAAAATAAATTTTGCTATTACATCTAGGATCTCTTCATTCTGTTGCATCTTCAAAACGACAATTCTTTATGTGGATTCAGTTTACTTCCAAAATTAACAAAACTTTGTTGTATTTTGTGTTTCCAGGATTTGAGACCCATTGGTAGCTACTGACCTACCCGGTCTGTAACGAGTTGAGCTTCAACTAAGTAGTAAAAAAGCAAACTCTCGTGCCAGGAGAACAAACTCAGTCATCCTGTGTCAAAATCAGCCAGTTATTTAAACTTTTGGTATGAATAATTTTAATAACTAATCATGCTACTACACTACTGTTAATTTACACAGCAAGGTAAACGACCAACCCATGATTGTTATAAATTCTTGCATTTGTCAGCAATTCCCTATCGGCATGTTCGCATACCTATTATACAAATCGTGGCTATATGAAGTATGTAGTTTCATCAATTACAAATTTGCATACATCGGTCTTTCCATGCAACAATACTAACTAAAACATGCCACGGTTATTGAAACCGTGTGCCAATAATGTCAAATTACTAAAATGTATGACACAGAATTAATCTGAGGTTAAGAAACATCATCTTCACATTTAAAAATTTATTCTGCACTAGGTGAATTTATTAGATAGCCTAATTTGTAGTATACTTTGCTACGGATAAATGTGTCACAAGCAGTCAAGTAAAAGTTTGTATTTATAGATGGTCTCATCCTCCTACTCTGCCTTTTTGCTTACGGTTATGGTAATGAGCTCATTCAATCCTGCAGTAAGATCCTATAGTAAGACTCAGCGGAGTATGATGTGATGTGTGATTGTAAAATCCATTGATGGCGACAAAGGGAAAGTAGAACGTCTTCAAACACAAAACTTTCTCCATTTCCCTCTTTCATTTCGCTTAAGCTCCACAGGATGACATTGCCCAAACTGTATTTTTGATTTACAACATGGTTATTTCATAAAAACATGCTCTCTATCCCAAGCCAAGTTCCGTACGTAGATTGTGATGTGTATATATTTGCATTTTCGAGTGAGTGAAACGGAAGCCGTGATGTCATAAAAGGAGATGAGTACTGGTGTACTTAATTACTTTCTCCATTTCAATTGCTCCCATCCCACATTTCATGCCCCACAACAGCGTCATAAAACTCAAAACAAAGTGGCTCGACGACGACACTCTCAAACGTTAAAACTGTAATCTGCCAGTGTGCCTCGTAATGTAATGGAATAATGAATTACAATGAAATGACATGAACGAGATGAGATCGTATATGGCAATAGCGCAGGCATTTAATGTTTTTGTGTACCGCTCCACACCGCCAAGCTAACGATATCAATCGTTGTCTAAACATATTACATTGGAGGTGTACATATGTATAAGAGTACTTTGTAATGAAGAAGTAGTTGGTGGTGGCTGTTGTAATGAATTGTTGTTGTGTTCTCTAAAGTTTTGGGTTTGTGGTCTGATTTTTGGTTTCATAATTGTATCTTGATAGGGAAGCAGCTGGTCTGATGAGAAATTTGCATGTTGGTCGACTACCAAACCAAACCAACCAAACATCACCCTTTATGGCTGACTTTCTTTTGGGTTTGGTTTGGCAGTGGCAATATGTTGCATAAAGAATTGTGATGAGGATATGGAGGGGTTGTACTTTGGTCTCAAAGTGGTTGGGCTCCTCTTACTTTATTGACTAACCCTCTCATATTTTCCTCGTTTTGCTTTGTTCTCTCCATCCACTTTCACATTTTAAAGAGATGAGTGGAGTATGGATGAAGTAAAAGTTGGTCTAATACTCCTTTTACTTAAGACCAGAGGCACGCAGTCTGGAACTGATGGGAAAACTTTGGGAATATGATGACTAAATGAAGGCTCGCCCGATGGGCACGCTTTTCGTGATATTTTTCAGTGGTTAATGCATTGCATATAAAATACAACAGGAACCGGCCAAAGATTACTCGTACCTTTACTTCTTCAAAGCCGCTGCGCTGTTTGGTAGTTCATTAGCGTTATTCTATCCAAACTATACAGAAACATTGGGATTTTTGTGTTATTTTTACATAAAGTATATACGGGTAATGCACCTGGCAGTCCGCAAAACTCATGGACAATTTATTGTCCATAATATTTGGCTTTTCCCATCATCATCACAAACACAATTAGTTTAAAGTTGGGGAAGAGCGACTGAAGTAGCAGCAAAATGATCTGTCATCTTCCAAGGGCGAGTAATATAGTGAATATATGTTTGTTTTCATGCATCAAACTTGTCAGCTTCTTTGGCACTCTGTGTGGGGTTGAGGTTGTGGATACGTATTACCTTGCGGTTTGACGTCTGATTATGAGGAAATATTATGATGAAATGAGACCTCTCAAAAAGGGTATTTACAACAGGTCTGGTGGTACATTTCCGTAACAATTTATTTCTTGGAATCTGTCTTGAGTAATTTATCCTCTCGCTTCACTCAACTAAAAGTACCTCGACTCGACGTGCGTAATCAGTAGACCTGTTCAAAGCATATGAATACATGTTTCTTATGCTTTCTCTGACATCAACCAAACTTTATAGGTGAACGTTTGTTACAAAATGGAGTCATTTGAAACCATGTTGTTACCACATATTTCACATATTTTGAGGTTTTAGCACATATCACATAT
>JAQGAP010000445.1:0-35080 GCA_034697805.1 Orchesella bifasciata | reverse complement strand
ATTTTAATACTTCATTCTATGCAGAGGAAAAGAATACGCCTAAGCCGTAAAACTTCGGGCACTAAATATTCTCATCCCCTATTGCACATTTTCAACCATCTAATTTCCATTTGTTTAAAAACTTACTCATTGCATCGGTTCAATAACTGCGAGGTAAAGTGAAAGTAGTATTTAGAATGCTTTGGTTGTCTTAAAATAACTGCAGTACTTCTCTTTCACTTATGCTTAACTACTTGAATTCTGTGTTTACAGTGACAGCTATGAAATTGATTTTGGTCTATGCTTGACAAATTATCGTTAGATTTCAAATCTCCCTCATCAAGTAATATTAATTGAAAGATGATATCGACTCTCGACATCGCTCTCAAATCGAATTGAATAATACTTCCTTGTATGGTACATCATGAAATAATTTGAATAAAGATTTCACCACACGTAGAAATTCAACTCAACTTCTATCGTAAAATTCTTCGAATTTAACAAGTAGTCGACATCTTTAGCAATTATCAGTTCAACATACTCGTGTATAAATTTGAATGTCCAAGAGGAGAGTTGATTGAAGGCTTCTTTACGTTTCAGCACATTTCGAACAAGGATCAGTTTGGTATTCCACTTCCTTAACCTCATGCAAGTAAAATCCTTTAAAAATTTCAGAGAATATCAGTTACATAAATTTCATTTGTAAGTACTGGGATGCTCCATTACTATTACATTATTAGTATTGTCCTTTATTTTGTCGTGCTGCTAAATAATTACGCTGATGGTACATGATAATAAGTAGATCAGCGCTGAAACAAATCTCTTGGGATCAGTGAAATCATTAAAACGTACTTCTTCTTGCTTGCATACCAGAGACGAGCCATCATCAAGAAGTTAGGCCAAGGCTATTTATCCCATTTTTTGTTCAAAATGTACCCATTTATTACACTGCACTTTCCGTTTTCAATTGTGCACAACATCGTATTGCAGTCCTTTTCAAAAACATTTTTATGTACTTTATCATTGAATTTGAGTTATAATTCTAATTTGAGCATTCCATTTATAGAGTTAGCTTGACTGTTTGTGGTACTGAAGGACAACCTAAGTTAACCTTTGCTCAAGTCATGTGCATATACCATTTGAATACACAATGCAATGGACCTGAAATAAAATATGAAGAGAAGTGGATGTTGCATGTAGAGAAGATAAAGAATTTGGCTAGGATTGCTGAGTTTTTATAAATGTCATTATAAATGCACCCATAAATTAGGGAATATTCGTTTTACTATCTTTAATTCAAATGCAGAGCAGCGAACATACAAAAGTGTTTATGCTGGACACACCCTTTTAACAATAGGTGAGTGCAATAGCATTCTGTTATATATGCATGATGAGGCCGAAGCCAACCTTAGAAAACTAAACACCCTTTCTACTCTACAGTAATCAAACAACTATAATATTTACAGAAGAAGTGATTGTTTATGGACGGAAGATAAAAGAGAGGGTTCTTTAATGTGATGTGAAGCGTACATTCTGTAGTAAATGATCCGAAAAAATGAAACCTGAGACTCGTAAAAAATTTATGTGTGAAATATCTTAAATGAGATTGGTTTTCAACACAACGCCTTTTTATGTTAATTTTTTTTACAGAAGAGGACTGGAGCCCTAGTCATTTAGTGGCGACAGAGAGCTCTCAGTTTCTTGTACGACCTGTCTGGCCGACAACTTCTGACTCACCGCATCATCATCCACATCATCGCTCCCAACCACAATCACAGCAACATCTTCAGGTGCCGGCTCATGGATCATCATCCGCTTCACCGGTTCCTCCACCACTGCCAAAACGACCAGAGTTGCGTCAAAGGTCACCAGACTTGTCGTCACCACCACCTCCACTTCCAGTTTTCTCACGAGAAAGATTTGAAGGAGTGCGTCAAAAATGGGAGAAGCTGGACCACCAGTACGTGCGCCAGAGGTCCCATGACAGCTTGGATGAAGGATATCGCTCTAGGGAAGCTGCAGAGGCAGATTACCGGTATAATAACTATTTCACATTATGACATTCACTTCATGCACCTGGAAGACAATTGAAGGCATACATGAATCTGCCGTTAAAATTCAATGCCGCTACCATACCCCAAAAAAGAAGCCAGCATGAATGAGAAATTATATGAATATGCTACATGCTGAAAGCAGTGTCTATCTTCTAAAAAACCATGCATGTAGTCGTTTAACTGGCGTATAATGGTGTGAAAATGGGTAGCAAAACTGCATTATTTGAAGTAACTTTTCCTGCATTTATTTAGTACTGCATAAGGTTACAGATGTGCAGTATTGATATTTAGCTTCATGTAAATATTTCGGAATACAATGATGCGATTTTTCCTTTAATTACAGACGTCAGCTGTCACGAGAGAGTCTGCTAAGGTCTTTGAGTCGTTCCAAAACAGGTTCAAGAGACAGTTTGGATCGATGGGTTGAGAATGGAATGCGCTCACGCGGAATATGGCGCCCAGTTGACGATGATCCTTCTACTTCTCTTGGACCTCACTCAAAATCGGGAGGAGGCCCACTCGGACATAGTTCAAGTCGTGGAGGTATCGATCATCCAATGCGGGGCGACAGGAACGGCTATCCATCTCCTCATGTAGGATCATCAGGAAGTCCACGTCGCATTGGACATCCAGTGATGCCCCCAGAATGCGCTAGTAGAATACCCATAAAAAATTCTAGTGCTTGTAATCTTGCCAACTGTGGCAGCACTCCGAGAAACGAGCTACGACGACCGAAAGAAATAATCTCATACCGTGAGCTTGATGAGCAAGAACGCTTTCCAGGATTAGATAAGGACACAGCAAGAACAACATTACACAACAGTAGTCTGAACTTAAGTCAGCATATTTATTCGGAGCCCTCTTTCGATAATATCCCTCCTCCACCCGCTCCCAACGCCAAGCATGGGCAATCTCCAAAAGGAAAAAAGTTTTCTTTTACTTTCTGGAAATGATATTCGGATGTTGATCTAGATGACGACGACGATGATGATGATAATGATTATATTTGATGTTCAATAAATTTAAGATGGTGGTTTTTGTTTTGTGGCAGAGGCCGGAAAAAATGATTATGCTTTTATTGAGAACGAGACATCGAATTATTGTTACTTTATTGTAATCTGCGAATTCATTATGTAGTTAAACAGTTGTGTAATGTATGACAACATGATTCTTATTTTTAGTCACAGTGGAAAGACTGTCTTTCGTTTCGGCTTGATGAAATTACATGAGTGATTTCTTAAAGATATAATGTATGATGTATGCTTTATTCTCGTAGATTAATGTACAGTGGAGAAGAGTAGGAGAGCTGTCGTCAGTCATCATCGTCATTGCTCTGGATGAATGTTAGGGTGATACATTTTTATGTGCATGGATGCAATCATTTTATGCTAAAGTTGAAATTTGTTAGTGTAAAATGAGTTTATGAGTGCATGTGTACCACTTGCTACTTTTTTGATAACGATATAATGCATAATATTTTGTATTCGATTTTTGTAAAATCATTTGCAATAGTATGGTGCTGCTTTTTAGTGATGATGATGAATATAATATATTTGATACTTTCGACCATAGCTATTAGTCCATAACGTTTGCTACTTTATTAAGGAATAGAGATAAGGTATATAATATATCACAAATCAAGTCAAGTGTTAAGTAGCTATTAATACATAGATTGTTATGAGACCTTTTGCTTTACAAAAATGAACTACTATAACTATTACATCAATCCTAATTCATAGTTTATATACTTCTTTGTCAAAATTACTCTGTGAATGAGCTATTATTTTATGGGTTTAGTGGAATGGAATGTGTAGATGCTTCAGTGGGCTTATATGTATCTTTATTAAAGTCACTGGATATCCCTTTCCTGTTTACTTGTCAATTATATTTGTAGTCTGTAACTTGCGACATGTAATTAGCCGTTGAGTTCCTCGAAACATTTTCAATCTTGGATTCATAATTTAGACTACCAGCCTTTAACTTTCTTACTAACGTCTTAAACACAGTCAAATAATCAATAGCTTGAGTTGAGTCGCTTAACTTCAATAGAATTTGTTAAGGGTGTCATAATCTGTGGAATTAATGACATTTTCTTTTCCTTGAGCGAAGCAGGCAACTTGAAGTTTTGTCTTGAAATGGAGGATTAAGAAGTCATGACTCATCTGAACGCTCGATTTTAGCTTCTGAGATCTAACTGAAGTTATGTCGAGAAGAGTTATTATATAGTACATCGATATCTTTTTAAACTGTAATGTAAATACGCCGTCATTTCTTGAGTTGATGTTTGTAATCATAGAGTTGATATAGTCCGTTGATGAGTTAGTTAATGGCAGGCGTTATATTACATTTTAAGCTTAAAACACTAGAATATTACATTATACTTAACTAAACAAGGTGTGTATTATGTTGATCGTGATAAGTAAATAAATGCTTAGTCCTAACATTAAATATCCTGCAAATTCAGATCATTATATTTTGTATGCATGGTTCCAACAATTTTTCCATCAACGCGGTTTGTTTATGTGTGCATTATATAAAAAGTTTCCACTTAAATAAATAAAAAAGTTTTACGAGGGGTTGTGGCCTGTACTCAGCATGTTAAAGAGATAATTACATGCGTTAAGTACTCAAAGGTTTTAGTAAACCATAACATAACATTTTGCAATGAGTGTCGTACAGACGTATTGAATTACTCTGGAAGAAAAACGTTTCTCACAGTCGATGGTGCAAATCCTTAGGTCATCGTATGAACAATTTTTGTAATGTGCGATGAAATGATATCATCGGAATCAGGCACTTTTCGATAATAAATCTTAGTACGTAGTATGCACGTTATATCACTGTAGGTTTCTGAAGTGTCTTTCGTCAACATCATAAAAAGGTTCATATTTCTTCTCGAAATTAGACCACTGTGGTATGCCTACAAAGTAATCAACACACATGCACTCAATACACAATCTGTCTTGTGTCCCCATATAAGACACGCAAATAAATGAACCCGTTTTTTCATAAGTTCATATTCATGAACACGAAATAATTGCAAGATAAATGCAAAGCTAAGACAGAGATACAAGATTCAATTTCAATGCGTTGTCTTTTAATAACCTTTTGTGATTCTCCTTCAGCAATTAAAGCTTATGAAGACTTAATGACTGATCTGGGAGTCATATCCTTTATACCCGATACCATAAATACTGTACAATGGATGATTTACGAAAGTATCTCCTCTGGTATTTAAGATCAAACTGAATTTGACTAGATACCAACTGTTGCTGGAACGCAAGTATATTATAATTATCTCTGTTATCTGTAGAATGGTAGATTCTGACACGGACTTAAATTAAAATTGTTGTTTTTTTTGGAAATGTGGTGGCTTCTACTTGTAACATTTAGTTTTTTCTGCCCAAACATCATAAATACAATCGCTATCAACCCGAGTAACGATTCGACCATATCTATAGGTATTAGTAAACGATATGTAGTTGAATATTATAATACATAAAATATAATTATATTTGAAAATTTATAGCAAATTCAATATTGATGTATAGCACACGTTAGCTTCTTATTGTTTCTTACATGTCAAGATAACGACACAAATGTGACTGAAGTCCCTCAACGACCTCCGCTAATCCGAGCTGATGAGGTCATGCACAACCATCTTCTCTGGGGTGAGCTCACGCCGACGGATGGTAACAACACTGATCGTTTTCCGAGATTTTACTACCTTTACGGATCATGCCATCAACGTAAAAATACCTCATATTGGCGAATGGTCGATTTTATTGAATGGAAATCCATAGCGTTGCAATACATCGACCTTTTCAACGTTTGGTGCCAGCGTCCGATCGCACGTATACTTGAAGAATTATTTGAAGAAGGACTCATTCATTCAGGTTTCGGAAACTCCCTAACTTACAGATATGATTCACAACTTATGTGAGTCGTTCATTATGGATTCCATATGTATTTCTAATGAAAAACTCATCTTCTGTAATAATATTTATAGCCAACTTTTGTACATATTGCAGGCGTAAGGCGGAGCATAGTCCTGGAGATCATGATAAGATACGTGCGATGGTGGAAATCGTTGCGTTCTCTCAAGTTTACGTTTCATGGCACCTCTTCCCCATAGAACCTGTTGACCCTAATGGCAAACCACTTATGCAGGGCTGTTACATTGCGCTAGTGTATCGTCTCCATGCAATAGACTTGATTCTGGATTCTTCCTATTGGTTAGTAGGGCGAACATCATTTGATATGTCGCAAAGGTTTAAGCGTACTCTGCAAATAATTCATTATGAATGGATCAGCCACCGTGGAATAACGACATATTGGCGTGAAAAGAGACAATGTTTCGTTGTTAGTATGGCTCTGTATGAATGGCTGATGAAGGAGGCTAAGCATATGAAGGCAAATGAGTGCGCTCATGATACTTTTAAAGAGTATTTAAATCAAAGAGAACACATCTACCTGGAAAAGGCCAACAAATACAAGAAGTTTTCAGAGAGCGACTACGACTTGTGACAACCATTTGTGTTCCAACTCCAGTTATTTGATGTAATATTTAATAAAATACTGTTGTTGGCTTCTCGGTGCGTTTTGTAGTGACAATGATAACCGCAAATGCTAATCAAAATTAATATCCAAAAGGAAAAAATAAAAGTCATAATAAAATGGGCTGCTTTTTTACTGTCATTTACTTCAATGTTTAAAGACACCAAATAACCTCCGAAATGCAGTATGACATATTCAACCAGGCCTCGATTTCAGCTTGTTGTTGCGAACGATTTCGTCGAAGGAAATTTTACTTAAGCATATCAAATATCGTTTTGAGCAAAGATAGATTTGTGAAATGATAAACAAATCTCTGACTGGTTGGATCACCAGTTCAGTACTGTTCCATGGTCCACAAGGCATTTTTTCGTTGGAAATCGTTACGTTAGTTCATGCTTAAAATAGTGAGCTCGTTTTGAGACGGAGGTTCAATGCGAGTCAAAAACTATTTTGACTCCGACGACATAAACACGAATTATGCACATCACATATATTAGGTTTATGATAGATAGAGTAGACGTTCATAATGTTGCCTCTGTCGCCAGTGATACAATAATAATTACTGTTGTAGAACATTAAAACCAACCAGATAAAGTACAAGGGTTCTCAGAAAGTGTTAGCTGTTTAATACTCTTGTAGTTGAATTATGTTGTAGGGATGATGATTTCATGTACAATTCTGTTTTTACAATATCTTACTATCTATACCTGGAAGCACAAGTACTCTGTTATCCTTTTTAAGTCCGAGTCAATAATATGCGACTTCATCAAAGAAAAGCTTGGGTTTGTTGGACTTGGGCCTACGATTAGGACTGCGGGTCATTGTATTCTTTATCATGTCTACACGGCCTTACAAAGAAAACATGTCATGCTAGCCTTAATCAAGGGTCCGCACGAGTCAAATACTATGAGTCATCGTACATACAAATGTAATGCTTGAAAGTACATATGCAGCTGCGCATGTCCATAAATAGTACGAAGTTCAACATGACATGACAAACAAGGGGACCCTTTGTATGAGGTTAAAATTCGTTTTAACTGCAATCCACCTTGATTGTCTGTTGGATGTATTTAGGTTACTGATTTGTTACTGATACTTGTCAAAAGTTACAAAATATTTTAGCTTAAGTTGCACTCCAGTTCCGTTTGCATGTACTCATGTAAGTAATTGTGGAAAATGGGAAGCATGACTCATCTTGATGGAGGGAGCTCGTTTTCTTCGTAAAAATTCTTTTCTTTGTCGTTTCCTTACCCTTACTCTTCAAACATTTGTCAGTTTGTGATTGGACAATGACACGTTGGTTAATGCTACACGAAGATATAGAATATTGAACTTCTAACTACATAAGACACTACATGTATTGTATTCGCATTCACGCATATTCTTATGCACAACTTGTGTTCATAATAGATGTAAACCTAAAATCCAGAGACCCCCAATGGGTTAGATGTCAATGTAGGCTTGCCAGATTTCTGAACTCTGAAAGTAGTACCATTTAGCTAAATATCATAAATTTTACGAAAAAGCAGGGTAAAAACACGATTTTTTTTAAATTTCAGTGCTGAAAAGTAGTACCGTACTACTGAAAGTAGTACGTCTGGCAGCTATATGTCAATGAGTATATGATAGTGTGTTTTACTGTTACCCAGCATTTTTATCATCAGCTATCAAGTAGTGTTTTATGCACACACTTCTACCAAATATAGTGTAGTATCCTATTCTTTCATATCATCACCTAATTTGCTAACAAACTGTAACACAGATTTGTACTTTCCATGCACATGTTCATAGTATTGTGAGGTGTTAATATTGGTGACTGTATGCTTTTTAATGAGTATATCGCGTCGATACGTACATCTTTATAACAAATGTAAGAAGTGGCTGATAAAAGGCCATCCAAAAACGGGGAGGAAAGGAGGAAAATTTACGCCACTGCGTAAATACAACTCAGCAAAACGAGCAAATATTGCGTGAACTTTGAGCCAGGAAGATTTCAAATTCAGACAATTTACCTTAAACTAGCTTTAAAAATATGATCCACTAGTTTAGCTGTTGTGTTGCATGATCAAATTGAAAGTTGTATTTAAAAAATAACCCATAAACAAAATATTTCCGGCAAACTCCTCACACGTACCCCTGTGCACCAATTCGACAAAACGTACCTTCATGTAGAGGCAGTATCAAGCTCAGGAAATGTATATAAAGCACAGCATGACTTTAGGTCCAGCATCTTATACTGCAAGCAAATACTTTTTACATATATCTTTATCACACCACGATGCATATCGGCTGCAGAAATAACCATCTTGATATGCTTCACTACAATAAGTTACCTAACTGCGCTATCATTCTTCGTCTTCGGATTGGACAAAGCTGGAGCACAACCAACCCTATACATATTTTTCAACTAATATGCACATTATGGATGCTAGTTTCCTTGCATAAGCATAGGTGACAAATTTTAACTTTAAAAAACTGCCACATCAGCTCCCAACACCAGTTCCCCGACGTCTTACAAGACAGTAGTTTCTCCATGGCATTCGCCAAGTACACATTCCGAAGGAAAGAACTGCTCCTCAAAGGACTTCCAATTAGACCAACTTATATTCTTATATCAGATCATACTTGTGACTCTTTATTGTGATAATTAACACTGTTTTTGTGTTTCCTGAACTGGATAAATAAACTTTGCGTTTGTAGTTTGCTGTAAAGCACCTTTTACACAGTTTTTGACTCAAAACCTTGTTTTTCATTAAACGTATTACCTGAAAACAGGGTGCATGTAGTAAGCTCTGGCGTTCTTTGTCAAAACAATCATCATCGATAGGAACCCCAGAAGGATGGCTCCTGAACGGGAGGGTACGAAAATAAAATATACTATACAACATTAATTTTAATGATGAAAGGGAAGATATAATTTTAGAAGTTCTTCGCTTTTTCTCTCTCCCTGAATTTTAAATTTTTTTCCCGAATTCCAATGCAATGTTCTTCTGAATTTAATACATTGTCATTGTGCAACGTTTTACTCTTTTGGAAAGATGAACTTATCATGTTCAGAAATTCTCTTCCTCTCGGTGTTAGCTCCAATTTTTTTACAAATAATTAAAAATATCTAAGTGCTTTTGACAAGCAGTTACAAAAAATCACTAATGGTGAATAGTACATTTTTAAATGAACCCACCAGAGAAAGATATACTGGGGCAAATCGCACCATCAAAGTCATACATTTACTAACCTAATGCTAATATTTTCAATTGATTTCGAATCTAGTACTAGAACTTGATCCTGATCCCGGCCATTATGTGGAAACCGTGGATTTCAATTCTGTAGCACGTTTAAGTGCTTGGACCAAGCGGCAACGGGAAAGCATTAACTTCATGAGCTCCTTCATTGAATTTGCCTCCAACGTGACAATTTTTACTTTTGAAACGGTATCCCTGATCATCATCCTTGCACACGGGTTCATGTCGTCGACAGAGACAAATTACGACACGGAAACAATTTGGTCAATTAGTTTGTGGGCAGTGGCTACATTTTTATCCACTTTTGTCAAGTTTTTTGAGTAAGTTGTATGCATTTATACTGTTTCCTTCATATTATCTCATTGACATCTCAGATCGCGCAGTTCTGATGAATCTATTATTTTTTATTATTAGCGACAGTTGTACAAAGAGGCAAAAATCCATCTGGGTCCGCATTCGGCATGGCATTGTTAACTTGCTTCTTCCTTTAAAACTCTTCCGGTACTGTTCTGCCCTAAGCTATAGGATCAAGAAACAATACATTCTTGGACGACAAAACATGCACGGGGAAACTTCGACTAGGTGAGTTGATAAAATATTCAGAGTTAACTGCTATGGAAGTCACGAATTATCTTGTCACTTGAACAAAATACTAATGTTTTAAAATCATTTTTGTTGTTATAGAATTCAAGTTAACTCAATCATGCGCATCAACGAGAGTGAGCTTATTGACGCTCGGTACGAGCTGTATGAAACATACTTACAAGCAATTCCAATGGCCCTACTCCAGAACTACTTTCTCTTTTCTGCAAATCAGATTTTTCAGCTCTGTGACTACCGCGATGGTAAGTTTACACACAAACTATATATATTATATTGATTATATTATACTGAAATAGCTATAAAAGTTACATCAAATATTTATTAAAATTCTGTCTTATTTGCAGTGGCTCGTCTGGTTATCGTCGTGTTCAACCTAATATCAGCCGCGAGGTCTTCTGCAACCTTTGAGTTTAAGAAACGGCAGTATGAATTATCTTTGCATATATCTGGACACTTGCGATACCGGGGCAGATATCCTATGCCTGAGTATGGGTTAGATTTTGGAGTTCGCCGGTTCAGCATAGCTTGTCACTTCTTGTCACTTCGTAAGTTCCCATTTTTAATGAAGAATCATAAGCGGCGTGTTCGTTATTAATGTCATGATACTAAAAGATTTTATTTTATTTTTACAGTCTCCCGTTTCTACCTGATTTCATTCTTCATGGCACTTCATTGGGCACTAGGGATCACTTGTGCGGCTCTGCTTTTTACGTCCAATTGGTTCTTGTACCACATGTTTTCTTCTGTGCGGTCAACCGTTGAGAATCTTCCCATTGGCGTTTCTCTCTCAATTTCATACTTGGTGGATCGCTGGATAAACACTTTTACTGCTAAAGAAACTCGGTTTAATGAGCTCTCCAGAAAACTGAACCGGTTTTATCTGCGTGGCCGTTACCCTGTAATTTTTACTCAAATTGTGACATTTGCGTTTTCGTTTTTCGTAACCTATGTAGTTATCCATGTTATAGGCGGTCACTTGCTTGACCTTGCACATCTTAGTTTAACTGAAAATGGTGGAACAAAAACTGTGGTTAATGCATCAATTTGCAAGGTTACAGGGAAATGGTCAGAGGATATCGGAATGTTTCATTATGTTAGTGACTTCCTCGCATCATGTCAGATTACGATGAACAAACGCTTTGGAACTTTTAATGATTTCTATAACATAATCCATTTCCACTGGCTGTTTCTGTACATTCACCTCCTTTTTGCGTTGGTTTACAATTTCTACGTTTCTCAGTTCGAGCTTCAAAATGACGACTACCCCGTTGCACTGTCTATAAAATTTGTTAAGATTTTGTTCGTTAAGATTTTCCGTGGGAATTCTTTACAAGGGCGTCCCCAACTTTTGTTGGCCAGACGTTTCCTATTTTTGATTTCCACCAATTTGAAAACCTTTGATCGGTTAGTTCGTGGCTCGAGAGACAATGACGTTCCTGGTGATCCAGGAGCCAAGTCTAGATGGTTGGATAACACAGTTCGGTTACATTTAGATCAAACCACTGAAAGGGGCAATATGACTGTTCCCAATTGGAGTGGTAGTCCATTTGCAGAGGAGCTTGAGGTTTTGAATGGAATAGTAGGAGACGACCCATTTGGAAAACGATCGTTTTCCTACTGTATTAATAATTTGGATTTAACTCTTCGTGAGGAAATGACTTCCAACCGTATTGAAAATCTTTTTGAACTATTTTGTGTCTCAAAATCGGAACTGGGTACAGTGTTGGAAGAGTCTGATGACCCATAATGTAAATGTAGTAAGCACAGCAGCTTTTAGTTAATTACATGTTTTAATTTTTAAATGTCAGTTCATTATGTCCAATCTTTTACTGACTTTATTCTTATCTTACAATTAGTTCGAATCCCAAAAATGTTTGTAGATTTGTTTTAGAGTTTTATGCATTAGCTTAAAATGCACTTTGTAATTTAGTCAGTTGAATCAGAGATCTCTGCAGTGTAACAACATTGCACAGTGATCCACAGTCGGGCAAACGAGGTAATATTAGTTAAATACAAATTCCAACCTTTTGGAATTTGTCAAAGAGTTTCAAGGCTGGATGGGTATGAAATCTCATTTGTTATGATAAACAATGACAATTCAGTTCCTACTTGGCTGTAAATAATGTGATGTATCAACTGACAATCCATTTGTAGATCAGCGGTGTAAATCGTCATATATTTTAAAAGAAAACGTAAACCTATAGATTATGAAACAATTTCGGTGAAACTTTAATAATTATTCCTTGACAATCTTTTACAATTCTTTCATTCATAAATTTTGAAGAAACATTCATACAGTTACATAGGTTAGTTTTATCATGACTTGAATGATAAATAAAAGGTTGAAATAACCAATAAATAAATAGTTTATATACATATTCAAATGTTAGTATTAGTTAAAATATCGTTTAAGACATCAGTATATAAAATATTGATCCGTCTTTAAAAGCAACTGAGGCAAAAAATGTATATATCTGTAAAGTTTTCTTGATTTTAAGTTGAAATGTCAGAAACATTTGTATCCCATTTTCGATTAATAATTGCAATAGTTTTAAGAATAACATTTTGACATGAATGAAAATTCTTATCATTTGTACAGAGGATTCAATTAATAGGTCTTTAATAAAAGCTGCTGTATAATATAGAAACATTGTGTATTCAATTTGTTATAAAAATTGCATACCTCAGTCATGTATTCCGCAAAAACTGTCCTCTTTGAAGGCATCATGAAAAAAAAAGAAACCATCAGAGTTCATAACCTTGTGCTAGCATATTTTCAAAACCCATAAATTTAAAAGGAATATGTACACAAGGGCTATAATACATGGGACACTTCAACTCCATAATTCATACAAAGTTGAATATCACCAGCATTACACATCCACAGAGCATCATGCGCATTTGTTTGTTAAAGTTTATTTTTCATGAAAAACAAGGATTCTACCAGTTTTTTTACCTGTCGTTGCAACAACGCTGTCATGATCTTGGCTTCAATACGGCATAATATAGAGAGGCATATATTGTAACAATGATTTTCAGATCGTGTCCGTGAGTACGTTCACTAATAATATGGGAGTGGGTAACGTGAAAGCATGCATATTACAAACTCATGTATTTGAATTTATAATATTTTCTTTTTTGTCTTTTAAAATACCAATTTACACGCACAAAACAAAACGCATGATTTTTTAGATAACAACTTGTCTGGCAACATCACATGCTACGTTCTTTAATAAATGAAACTTATCGCTAATCAGCTCACATTGTTGGCTTGTCTGTCTGTCTACATGGCTTCTAAAACTTTCCCAGTGGCTACTTTAGATAAATTAAATTTCTATTACGACATTTCTTAGACTAATCGTCTTTTTGGATTTGCTATGTTCGATAGATTTTTACCATTTCATCTAAAAACTATCACATTAATCCGTTACACTTGGGCGCTTTTGGTATGCCAATTTCTACTTTGAGTTTATTGCCTTTTAATTTTCTTTACAGGTTTGGTGGCCTTCAAAATAAATTATTTATTAGTTTACCTGCTATTTGTATGTAACTAATACTTTCTATCAACTTTTTGGTACCGTAAATTATCCATTATTGAAAAATATTGCGACATCAAAAAAATATAAAAAGGAGTCATACTGTGAAAGTACAAAAAACCAGTGTTTCTCGCTCAAAAAGTGTGCACCATAATCCAGTCATCTTAATGCATAAACGTGTACCACACGATCCCCACATTATTATTATTATGAACAACAGGAAAACGATTCTTACTCGCCTTCTTGGCAAACGCCGAATCTTTACGGAGGGGCTATATCAACAAACTTGTACTAGGGCAAACATAAGGGTATGTAAGCTCAGCTAAAATTGGTGTTAGCGTTATCTCAAACCGGAGTTTGGATTTGAAAAGCTTAATAATTCAATTACCCTTAGCCTCGTCATGATTAGGACACTAAAATATCCCCGAATTATTTGGTATAAAATCGGGTGACGCTTTTAAAGATAACTTTGCCTCTAATTTCATCTTTTACACTTGATTCAAATGATACTGGATGGACGGAGCTAAATACTTTGACCTGATCAATACAATAGGTATTCAGAGATTGTGCACACTCTCTCTTTTGTTATAAAAATCCATAATGTATTGTGTATTCTACAGCTTGCAGTTAATTACTAAGGAAGCAGACTTCCCTTTTTTGTTTATCGAATGCAACCCAACAAATTAGTTGGTGCTAAAGCGTAAATGAAATAAATTTATTATCGACTGTCGTATCCAAGTTTAGGTGGCCAAACAAATGAAAATTCGATCAGTAGTGAAACTTTTGTTGTTGAACAAGTTGTTCCGGTCCTTGTTGGTAGTGAAGAAAAATTACAATTGGAAATTTGATGCAATCATGTTCAAGATGATGATGATACTCATCTCGAGAAAACAGTAGCTTATAAGGATCTTTAAAAGTGGCGTGTAGCAGGCTACCAATATGCAAATGAGGATTGTATTGTTAAATTTGTCATTATTGAAATCTGGTTCTGCATACAGGAATGATGGCATCCAATATTATTGGCATCATCTTATTGCTTCTTCATTTTTAGCATTCTTTCAATAACATGCTTGTTTCATTTAGATCTTAGCTTCCTGCGATTTGTTGTCTAAAACAAAAATGGACTTTGTTGGCAACACTTCTGAGATGTTCGACTGAAGCAAAAAATATGTAAATGTATTTTTTTATACAGATTATGCATCCAATCTCGACGAATCACTAATCGTACCTTATCATAAACTACTTTGACTTTTTGTGTAAACTGAAGCGCATAAAATGGTCCCTTTTCCCAAGGCATTTTGATTAGCCGAGTCGTTGAAGAGTAAAATAAATATTTGTTTCTTATTGTGACTCTAGTCGCTACCTAAACACACAATATGTATGTTTTAAAAGAGCAACTCAGCTCTGTTGAGGGAAGGATAATGCTAACAAAATTGCTAATATAATTTGCGAATTGTCGGTGCCAGAGGTCGGGGTCCACAAATATAGTTTTGTACATTGTAATTCAAACGGTATTAATGACAACTAATTTGCATTATAATAGATTACGCGGCGTGACAGAAGTGCTTAGCAGTAATAAAATGACTGCACAAACCAACCACGGATCTTAGGAGAAGATTTTACAACGACGGTAACAGTAACACGTTGTTTTTACTACAAGAGAGAAGAAATGCAAACCATAACTCGTCATGTATGAAGGGATTAAAGTGAGCAGGTACACGTCTACGAGGAAAGACGAATTTCTTTCCTCGGCTCGCGTAAGCACCTGTGAGCAGTTTCGTAGTGGCCAGAGATGTTCGAGGAGAACTACTACAATGCAAAACTCTGACAGGTCAGGTATACATACGTGAAAACTGTGAAAAGTCTTTCATCTTTTGGCTCGCCACTCCTTACTCCTTACACACAGGAAACAAGTGGGTCAACAGGTCAATTTTCTTTATGTGATTACCCTAGCTGACTGAGAGTGGCTAAAAGCTTGAAACAAGCCGTAGTGATAGTTTAAGTAGCTACTACATACTTACCATTACGTCCTGTTTAATTGTGCGATGACGATGATATCACCCCTGTGTTGGGGATGCGCGTACGGTATGTGAATGCATGAGCTTATGGTTTCATGACTTTTGGCTTACCAAATTCACCAAAAACCACCAGTTTGTCAATAATAGGCCTAGGCCTGTCTTCCAAACCACTGTGCCTTTTCATGCAAATCAAAAACCACCGAGATTGACGGAGAGCATAATTCACCGCACACTATGAGTCCTTGCTATCTTTCAAATTTCAGTGGGGAATAAAAATACACGTTCTAAAATTTTATTTTAAACGTACTTTTTTCATCACTGATTATAATAAGTGACCTACCGGAAGATCTCTCCCCTAATGGCATCACAAAGCTTTAATAGACTTTGATAATTCATCCAGGTTTCGACTAAATGCAAAATTCCGCGATATTTTACTTCATCGGTCAAGAGGATCATCTTCTGTAACATTTGGCTTATAGTAATTAGTGGATGCGCATTGTCATTATAATCTAATTTATCAAAATGCATCTTACTTCCGTAATAATTTTATCTTTAGAGCCATGATGATTATGATGATTAGAATGTACGGTTGAGAAAAGCACACAGACACAGGTAGGGATACGAAACCCTTAATAACTATTTAACTTCAGTAGCCATAAACATTATGTGCTGCGGCTTCGTCGTAATTAGTTTATATACATAACTTTTTGAACATCACACGAAATGCATACAAACGCAAACCCACTGCCTGCGAACTATTGAGGCTTGCTTCCTGAAGTAAATTATTTCTTCCCTCCATACATTATACAGTTCGCTGACCTTTTATATTGTATTTATCGCAGGGTAGGGAAATTTTCATGCATAAAAGCGTTTGCTCACTCTAATGGAAGATAGCAAAGGTAGCCATAGTATAAATGGTAAAGAATTTGTAAAACTGCTTTTGTAATTGTGTTGTTAAAATTGATATTTATTCTGCAATTAAACTAGGGTTGATTTTATTACACAAAAGTGTTGTCTTTTAAGATGAAATGAAGGCTTTTTTTTATGTAAGTCTCCGCATTCTGGATATCGTGTTGATAGCTCAATTTAGAAGAAATAATGGTAAAGCGTGAAAACATATCCTGGTCTTGCAACTTGCAGCTACCTTAGCTATTATGCACACGAATTGGACTTGATAATGAGACTACGCCAGTGGTGTCGTCCGTGTTGTCCTTTGTGCGTGCTGATAGCTCCTGAAGAGGTGCTACAAGAGGTTCTTTTTAAACAAATGGTTTTCATTCATGCTACAAATTTCATTCACCTTTTACGAGTTGTCCCAAGCAAACTTTACGTGCCAAAATAAGTAATGTGACTCAGAGGTAATTTGACTTTTACTTGGGTACTTTTTGTTACATCTTCTACATCACTTCAAATAAGGGGATAAAACAAAAGTGAACCGAGAGTCGTAAGGTACTTCCTACGGAAATGAATTCTCATCTTCATTCAGTCATTCTTTGCTGGGTTCTACATTTGCGATTGTAATGGAGTCAAAATATTTCAGAGATGATATTACAATCAATCATTCAAATCATGAAACTCAACACGATTATCTAACAATTTACACAAGGGAAGTTTTGACGTACAATTCAGCTTTCAAAGCATTTTCTGAACGGGACGCGTTATGACATCAGTAGAATTTACATGCCACTTCAAAATTCATTCATCCAAACGAAAGGGACAGGGATTTTCCAAAAATTCGTCATTTTAGTCAACGTGTAACCCGCTGAACCTAGTTAAATACTGAATTCTCGGAAATCTTTTCAAAATCTCAAATGAATTGAGCTGTATAAGTATAATTGGCTGTTCAAATGGATTACAAATTTTCATTATCAGGCATGTCCTCCTTTCCAGAAGCCAATACCGAAAAAAACCAATTACAGGTGTTAAATACAACTGCATATTTTGCTTCAACTTTTCTTTACGAAGGCATCTTAATGCAAATCAGAAAAGCAGTTGTAAATTACGTGTTTGGACATCCTGATTTTGATTTTTGAATTGTTGTGTATGATTCAAAGTAGAGATGAGGAAATGCATCTGTCTCGTATTTGCACATTTACGCCTCTCTAATGACAATAATAAAGCCATTACGTGAAATACCTACGTATCTTTTTATTTATGCAAATAATGACGGTGGAGTTTGTAAATGTAAATAGCCAAGCAAGCCTTTCTTATGACAATCAGAGTAATGTGCGTTTGCTACCTATTTCACAACCCAATAATATTCTTTTCAGTGGAAATAAAGGCCCCATTTCCCAATATCGCATTCGCATTTCAAAGATTTCTGTAACCAACGGACATAACCACCAGTGAGAGCAGTAACAAATTGCTGTTGCATGTTGTATTAATAACAACGTAATACCAGAAAATTAGTAGCTTACTTAAATATTGAATTGACATGACATCATAACGTGCCTTTCTTAATTTACCTCACTGGCTCAATGCTGTTGCACTTGCTGCTGGTACTTTGCATTATTTACACGTTTTGACATGGTTCTATCGACTTGGCGCTAATATCCCTGAATATTAGTCTAAACAATTTTATCTACGATACGAGTAAATGTAGCCGGCTGTAAATTAATGAATGGAGGCTGTAAAGTTGGTGAAATTCCATCCGCCGACTGAATCTCTTAACAAAACAATTATAATGCACAATGTGTGTCAATAAAAGTTCGCTGCTCTTTTCCAAATCTTAAATGAAATCATTCTGTCTTGCATTCGACTTAAATCGGAATTGATACGAAATATTACTCAAGACCAAATCCAGACTTAGTCTTGTACAGAAGGTACCTAAAATGTTCTGCTCGATTTATATGATCTAATGATTAGAAAATGCGACGGACAGACAGACAGTGAAGCCATGTAAATTTGTCATGCTGCAAAACAATGTAATTAGAAGCCACGATGACGCTCAACCGTTTGAATGGAGTACAACATAATATATTGAAGTTCAAACAGTCCCTTAATCTGATTTTTGGTTACTATTATATAAATAATGATGTAATAGTCATCAAAGCACGCGAAGCCTTCGGCTGCACCATTATATACATGTCTTTTTCCAATTGTTCAGTACAGAACATCATGCAACCACCTGTTGAAAGGAGTAATAGTAATCTTCGCATGTATTGCAATATTTATCATTTTGACTTTTTGTGTACATTATAACATAATGTAATCTTTACTTTTTTGTCATTCATACGTCCCAGTTCTACCCAACTGCAATGCAGTATGAAAAATGGTGAGTTGGTACACCAACAGTTTTCAAGAAAGATTTCCAAATCCCACATCATCAATGATAGTTTTGATTGACGCTGCTACTGGGCATATTTTGAGCACCATTTCCTAAATTCAAGAGATAACGGGATCTTCGTTTATAAATGTGGAGCAATCGATTTCCATAAGAAAATTAGAGTCGTACTGTGCTTCTATTTCAATTTTATCTACAATAAAATAAATGCCTCTATTTGTCAACGTATGCATGTACTTTTCTAATAAATTTGGTTGCGGTATGATCGATTCTTTGGTTTTTTGTAATCCAATTTTGTATTGCTTTGTAAAGTACTGACTACCCTAAGCACTAAAATTCCATTAAACACATTGCCGATGCAGTTTATTAAATTACATAATAGAAGCAATTTATTGTGCTCTACATGTTGTATTATTAATTTCATTCAATTATTTCAATATTTTACGATCCCAGACACTATTAACCGGAAATGCTTTGTCAGCTTTGTGTATAGATTTTCCGATTTAATGATGTAGTTAAAAACAGTTCTTGTTTCATTATTGTCACGCACTTTTGTGTGAATAACGGAAAGAAAGGAAAGTATAATTAATAAATCATTTGTCATTAAGCTTGTATTGAACACTTAAAACAGTTTCTTGTGGCAATAGTCTTCTTCTTGAAGCTGAACTGAGCTTATCGATACAATAATGGTGCTTCCTTTCTTTTCCTAAGCACAAAACCAATGTTCACACATTAGAGAACATTTTTAGTGCCAGTTTAGACTTTTCTGCAAGAAGCCAATGAGTGCACATGGTTTAATGATGGTGAAGACGCGTCAAATAAGGAAACGAAGTGTAGTTATTATAGTTGAATTTTTCGCAATGTGGTTAAGTATGCCTACATGTTCCGGGGCCTGAAACATTCCAATTAGTAGGTATTCTTGAAGTGCTTAACTATGATATTTTGAGCAAAATTACAACATCTCACGGTTTAAAGTTTCATCTTAGTCAATAGCATTGCAGACAGCGTTCTTTCAATGAAATAAGGTATATTTCATTGAATTTGGCTGACGATTAAGCGACGACTTCAGCCATGGTAATAACCGGTGTCTAGCACATGGTGTTTTCAGGTAAAAAGGATAATACGTAGTGGATGACGTAAGAAAGTAGCAAGTCCTACTCTGAACATCGCTGACGCTGATAATTGGCAGTGTAGGAAGCCCAGCTCAGCTCGACTCGGGCACTTACCTAATCCCTTACAGACTTCTTCGTTTAATAACATGTCATGCTCAAAACTTGTAGCTGATGCAAATAGGACAACTGATTGTTGTCTCTTCTGCTGTAAATTTCGTCTTAAGAGTCAACATCCTGATTTTTAACTTGATTCTAGTTATTCAAAATAATACGCGCTGGCAAAAACGACCATAATGTGCCTATCTGCAAGGAACGGGCAGCATATTTTGTCTAAAAGTAAATGGATTTTTGCGTTTTAACAACGTGATTTAACAGTTTGAGCACGCAGTCATGTCGCTTCACATGACAAGACTACTTGAGCACTCACTAGGTAGAATATAATGGACATTATGATGTCAGTCCCAATAATTGATTAGATCGCTAATACCTTAAGCGAGGGACGTGTTTTCCAACCATTTTTGCAAATTTTCATCTATTCATATACCTATAAAGTTGTTGGATAGTTAAATAACCATTAGGAATGTACATTATGCCTTCACCTGAAGAAAGCAGGGGACACTCGGTGATCAACAACCTCCTAGTTTTTTTTTCTATTTATTTTAATATCTTGCCTCTAATAATGATGACTGCGTTACGGTCGTGGCGCTTCTTATTATATCCTTTCCACCCAGGTAGTATTTATAATTGCAGCTTGATGCTTACTTTTGTGCGTTTGTCGTGACAAAGAAATGACTCCTTTCACAAGAGAAGTGTCATTTTACACTGACTCAAAGTGAAGGTGCCGGATTTCTACAGATTTTTGTACCTAGAACTGCGCATCGTTGTGAACGGTGAAAAGCTACCATCATATAGGTTGATAGCTAAAGACGCTTTTCATTGGTTGAGCGTTGAATGTAATGTATCAAATTGTTTACAGAGAAACAAATATATTCATCCATCATCTTTTATTGTGCTGAGTCCAAGGGGTGGGTCGACTATTATTATTTTTTTGTGAAGAATGTCTAAAAATTGACATATTATTGAATATTCAAACCCATTAAGTCTATACATACTTCGTAAATGCAGATGTATCGATTCCGATGGCGAAAAACAAATTGTTTGGTGTTTTGTAAACCTGCTGCTGTGAATCCATAAGAAACCCATTGTGTAATTCGCAGTATCCAATTTCTAAATGTAATTTAAAAATGAATAAATAACTGATTAATGACAGCCCCACACACCAGTTGAAAAAAAACAAAGGTGTACTTATCCACGGTGTGCATTACACTTGAGAAATTAGTTAATAAATGGAAGAGACCTATTTGCTAGATCGAGGCATAATTGATAGCATCCACATTAATTTGTTTTAGCATAGCAAAGCACCAAATTACCTTGCGATTGATTGAATAGATCAATTACTTACGCTTAATTATAAACCACAGCCGTTGCTGGTAAGAGTAGAACAGTGGCATAGTTATTCACTTATTATGACGTGTATCAACAATTCACCACCTATATAAATCAGATACAGAGTATGATAAAGGTTTGAGATAGCGAGAATCCTGCTACAATCGTTCCATATTTTGTACCCACCATACGCACACCATGGACCCAAACTTAATCATGTATGTTGAAATCTTGATCATATCTCGCTTCGTTAATAGTGGCTTTTAAAATAAATGAAAACTGTGTTGTTCAATAGAATACTTAAGTAAACTTTTATCAAACGTAGGCTAATATATTGGTACCTAATCAAAGGTTGGAACATATTTCATACATCAGTCGTTGTGGTGGAGGTAGTGGTGTGGTGGTCAGCTAATCAAATTGCCGTAAAGGATGCCATAGGATGGTAGGTGATGCCATTGAATCTCGTCATTTTCAATTAGCCATCACCCCTCGTTGGATTGGGTTTCTTGTTTTCGATTAGCGAGGTCAGAGATATATCACGCAAGTGTGCAGAAAGATGAGAGGGTAATATGTATGAAATGAAGGATTGCGTTTTGTGTTGATAGAATATTAAATGTTGCAAAAGTTTTACGATACCTTTGAGTGAGAATGGGAATGTAGTTATTGATGATTTTCCGAGGATGATTCATGAAAAGGAATAGAGACTACTTCAAAAAGAATTATGTTTAGGTATAATGCACATAAAAATGAATCAACGTTTAGAATTTTTATTGGTCGGATATATTTAGCTAGAGGAATTCTGCAATTACAAACATATTTTATTCAGCGAAAAAAATCAGTTTCCGTTCTCAATGCAAACAATTTTCATTATTGATGAAGTTAAACGATCCTCTTACCAGTAGTTGTGGTAAATGGGTGGGTATGAATCAAGCGGCTAATGATAGGCTAGCAATCAAATCAGCTAATTCATTCTCGGGGCGCTAAAAACCATGGATTGTGGGCCAAGAGTAGATGTACTGTATTGAAATCATGGTTTATGTAGTACACATGTATAATAAACTGCAACAAATTAGAAACACGGTAGTTTTATTATTAAAACAGCATCCGTTTTTTATTCAGCGGTACCAACATAAAAACAAACAAACACTAACAAAAAATTTTGCACACTACACGGAAAATATACTTTACATTTTACAATAATTTCAAATAAATCTATACTTTGCCTTAATCACTAACGTTAATACTAGATAACAAAAATAGGATTGGTGGATACATACTCTACTCTATACAACATACGATATCATAAAGATTCCTATTTATACTCTTCTACAGGAAAGTAAAGTGCGATGTGAAAGGCGGTGAAAAAAATAACTTGCTACAATTTTTTTTAACTTACGCTACATCTTCTTCATAAGGGATATTGCGATATTATATCCATTTTATAAAACAAGACAATAAAAAGTGATCATTTGTCAGAATGTAGTTTTTTGTAACTTCTGACCTATGATTACGCATGCTCTGTCAATGTCACTCAAACTTATTTTCTAGAGGAGAAGTTTGGCAGACTGGAAAAGTAAATACAAGAAGTAAAAAGTAATAACAATATTATAATCCTTAGCAAATACCTTTATGTATTATGTGTTACGTCAAAACATTTAATTCATTTGTTATATTGTATAGTTTAAACCAAGAAAATAAAATGTCATATATTGACGAAATTAAAATTGGTAAAGTAGTATTGTTATGTTCGTTCTCTAAACTTATTTATGAATATTAAATAAAGATAAAATTGAAGAATGATCGGGATATAACACGTCCTTTTATGTCTTCAATGAAATGTGTTCGAATTCGCTCAGGCTCATTTTTAAAAAATGTAGCATTGAGTTGCATCCTTAAATCACGGTAATATGTTGAGCACGTAAATTCGTTGCATTAAAAACTCAATAAAATGATTAAAGGGCACGAAGAAGAAACCTTTAGCGTATAAAATCGTCGACCGCCGTTGCTTGCAGGTCATTTTTTGTCCCAATCCCCAACAAAGTGTTCCCATCAACCAAGCAAGTCAATCAGCATTATTGTACAAGAGAAGCAGCAGCTAAAACCTTGTGATTTTGCATAAAAATCGTGTTCTCAAACTCAAGTTTTTAATTTGTGCGATCGTTTTTGTTTCTTTGATTTGCGGGCATGAGTCGCGAACAATGTATTGTTCTTCCCTAGCCGCGTTCATTATGCCAGTAGTAAAAAATAACTCACGGTTTGTAGCAAAAAATAGTGGCACAGCACGAACGGAAGCAATGGTCATGTCATGTCACATATTGGTAGCTAAGCATTGTCAGTATTGCATTGATGAACTATTTTACAATTCATATTGGTCAATAGGAGGGAGCTCTACGTACGGAGGAGCCAAGGACTTCTTAAATAGTTTGCCAAGAAGAAATAATAAAACCCGTCTGTGTGTAGC
The DNA here is from genome assembly GCA_034697805.1 of Orchesella bifasciata. Classification (NCBI taxonomy): domain Eukaryota; kingdom Metazoa; phylum Arthropoda; class Collembola; order Entomobryomorpha; family Orchesellidae; genus Orchesella; species Orchesella bifasciata. Next base: position 10,789 of record JAQGAP010000445.1, on the reverse strand, counting down.
ACTTGTTTTGTACAGAAAAAAAGTACAACTGCATAATAACTCTTATGAATGTATGAGCAGATGATATATGCAAAATTCAACCATGATATTTTTTGTTGTTAACTCTAGGTAAGTCAGTAAGATCAACAGGTAAACGTACTTCTAGGTCGTCATCATTTTCTCTCAAAAGCAACGCAAGCACGCCAGAAGTAATCTGCAAGCTACATTAAACAGTATCATAATAATGTGTGTATCTGCATCTGCACCAAAGTTCAAAGTCGTTTCATTCCCTAATCTCAGAGTAGAGTCAACTCACCATTCTCATCATCTCTCTCTCTCATTCGCATCTTTTGGGCCTTAATAACTTGTTTGTGGCATTAAACAACATGATAATATATATCAAGGAGTCTCGAATAATTCATATTACCAAGAGGAGAAGAAAAAAACGGCAGGTAAATCGTTTTAAATATGTGTGCTAACGCAATATAATCATAATCATCATAATGCATGCGAAATACATACGTGTGAGTGTCTGTGTGCAGCCGAAGAAGAGCGAAGGGATACATTTTTTTAATGAATGATGCACCTACCACTAAATCATCATCATCATCATCCCTGAAGAGTATTATTGCTTGCCCTACTAACTGAATAGCATCCGAAGACGAAACAACCATGTTGCTCTTGCTGTTATACTCACCGTCAACACAATACAACTTTGATAGACATGCATCGTCTTCGTACACATGTGTGCAAAATGTACCTACATGCATTTAATGTGCCTTCAAAATAAAATGTAACCAATATAATTTCGTCGGGCAAAAAAAAGGGGTGAGTAGTAGTAAGAAGTAGCAGGAGCGTAGTAGTAAAATGCTTAAAGAATTTTGGTGAATGAATACTATGAATATTAATTACTCTCAGTTGAGCAATTATGTCAAGGAGTGAATAAAACCTGCATACTATTGAGAGGGAGAAAAAAATTAGGAGACGCGTACACATGCACATTTTACTACTACTACATGACATTCAAAATGAGGAGAAACAATAAAATTTAAGAAGATTGACGAAGAAAGAGCAAAGATTGCCCAAATTCTCTGTGAAGTTCATTTACACAAAAGTATAATAAAATAATAATTCATATTTTTTGTTTAAAAAAATATATGATTGTTTTAGTAGACGAGGGATATTTCGTCAGAAAACATATATAACAACACTTCTAAAAAAATGGTTAGATTGAACATGACAGTATGGAATGCTGGGTAGGTACATAATATGTATGTGTAAAACAAATGTGATCGTGTAATCGTGCTAGTATGATTTGATATGCCGAAAAATTTCAAAAGATTATATAGTGTTGCAAAGTAATCGAAATAAGAGGGAGAGAACAGGGCAGAGTATGTGTTTACGTTAAAAACAATAGTGCTGAAATGAAAGAGGAGCAAGTAATATGAGCACATGGTTGTTTTAAAACAAACCATCTACTAATAACGCACCATGATATTCCTTACATTTCAATTTTTAGCCATTCAAAACCGCATTTTTTCAATCTTTGTTTACTCCAACAGTACAAATTGCAGTGGGCTACAAAAGAATGATTTATACATGAGCGATATTGTGCATGCCATCCCAACATATTATGTATCATGATGCCCTCGGCATTGGATTCCTTCAAGCTGTTCTATCTGTCTTGGTAATAATATTGCAATGCAACGTGAGAGGAATGATAGGTGTGCGCAAGCAACGCAACTCCAATAATATTATTATAGATATAGTTTTAAGATAAAAACCTAATTTGAGTAAACAGAAAATAAATCACTGGTTATCATTATTGTAATTGTAGCGTAGAAAGGCGACATTTCATTACTTTGCCTGAGTAATACTATAGGCTAAAATTTATCTTTTGTTGATGATTCTACACCATGTACCAACTTGTCATCATTTTGAATTATCTGCGTTTGGCTATGTAAAATAAATTGTTGGTAGAATGGAATGGACTACAGAAAAGAAACTATTTTGAGCTAGGCAGATGATAAGTTGGTGCACAGGTACAAACAGTTTTTACAACGTCGGACCTAGATTGACAGCAGAAAACAGTGTAGGTATATGTTATGTGTGTACGACGACGACGATGATGAGAATGAAACTTCGGGGAACTGTGTGATGAGGATGATGTGGTGTGGCAAGTGAATAAATGAATGAATGATATTATGTTCTTTCTTGCAAAGAGATTTAGCAATGGGATGCTCTGGGTGATGCATAAATGGTGACTGCAACAAAAAGGATGAATTGAGCTTTGTACAACGAACGCCTTTTGAAATCATTTCAGTTCCTTAATTTATACTCTGACGATCATCAGTCGTCTGGGAAGACAGATGGATGCAGAAATGCAATTTTGCCTTGAAGCCATAGATTACTTCTAGCGTTTTCCTTCTCTTTCATCTTGGTTTTTTTGGTTGTGAGGAAATTAGTCTAGTTTGAAGTCATGTTCCTCTCAAAAGTATGTGATTGTGAGTTGATGCGATCACTAGGTATGTTTAAGGGATAATCATCATATGAAATGAGAAATAATAGTTTAGGCAAAGCAGAAAATCTAGATTTCCAAGGTGTTGACGACTACTAGAGAACAAGAAAGCAGAATATGAATAATTAGAGAAACAACGGTGTTAAATCGAACAAGCAGTAGCCATAGCCCTATTTTACTTTGTGTAGTAAAACAAAAACAATTCTCCAACACGCACAACAAATGGGCTAGCTGGCAGATCTATTCTTAAAAAGTAAGATTTGTTTGCCGTCAATAATTTTTCAATGTGTCTTTAAGGTTTCTACTACTAATTTTAATACAGAAAGGAAAAAAAAGCGTGTCATCATTGAAAACGAAGGGAGAAACAACTGCAGAATAAAAATTATACACGAGCCACATATAACCAAAGATAAAGATGGTCAAAATAGAGGACGGCCTGCCATTTTAATTGCATTTTTCTTGTTTTAAAGACAAAAGATGGTTGAGCTCCAAGAGTCAATATATTTTCCAAGGTCTTTCGTTAACAACCTGCTACCTCTTCATCATCATCAGTTAGTAGTCAAACAGTCATGCCGTAACTCATTTCCAAGTCACTAAAAATACACTCCATTCTGTAGAGTTTCCGTCCCAATGAAAAACGATGTGGTATAAAGAAAAGCCATTTCTTGAAAATACGATATATTAGCACAGCGATTAGTATTTGAAAAGGCGTAGGAAGGGATCAGGCTCATCAATATGAAGGGTACAGAGCATGCTATGTAGCGAACCTTATCTTGTCTTCAGTGTTATATATTATAAGCTCATATTTAGGACATACATTATGCAAATCTGTTTTTCGGTAAAGGAGAACGTGATGATGCGATAACAGAATTAAGGTAACAAACTTACGTTCATACATAATATTACTAATATACGTGTGCGCAAAGCTAAGTACCATAGTGTCCAATAATAGTTTCCATCTCCATGTTTTGACACAGTGCATCTTAACCAATGACTAACAGTGGATTTCCCTTCGTTTGGATGCCCTTATCGAGGCCCTGGCTACAACTAAAAAGTAAGGAAGTACAGGGCAGACAAAATTCCTTCAGGAACTCTCAATTTATATTGATCGATAAAACCATGACATCAACAACGTTCATATATAATTAGCAAACTCTCCGCGAGAATAAATATTCTCAGGCGAGTACTATTCCTATCAAATAAATCACTACCAGTTAGCCATACTTATAATTTGCATTGTTTATTAATAGCAGTTTACTACACCAGACGAGGAGACGAAGCCTAGGTGAGCATAATTATTCGTGAGTGTGGATTGGACTCCACTCCACACTATTGACTGTGCGGAGTGCTTCTTCACATCTCTGTACATATATCGTTTTCTCTCAAGGAATTCAACATCAATCTAAAATAGTTTATGGGATACGTTCTCAAGATTCAGCAATCATCGACGTGATGATGATCACTATGCATTTATACAATCAAATTCTGTTATTTTTCACCTCACGGTATCAATTAAATTATTTATGTATACAGTTGCCTTTTTTGACTTCATTTCATCAGACCTTCAATTACGTAGATTCAGTTAGGGTAATAATGCCATATTATCATGCTGTAATGCAAATAATGCAGGAAAAAACACTGCAAAAAATGGAAACATATATATTGGTTTGGTTAGCATAAAAAATGTGTATATAGAGGAAGATTATTGCCCTTCAAGATAGATTTCATACTACATTTAATTGAACCTGCATAACCTAGATAAAGTTTCGTTGAAAATGTGCGCACCACCTTTGTGTGACAGGTTGCTTTTATGCTATTTTTGCTATACCATTTGAACAGTTGCCCAAGCATTAAACGTAACCTTTTTGTTTGTTCGTTTCTTATTTCCACGACTTCCATCGGCTCCCTGTTGTGACCACATTCCGTTCAGCTTTGGAATGAGATTCTCTCTGAAATTCTTTTTGAATCTTTGTGACAGACTTGCCCAAACTCCGTGATCCCTGGCGGATAAGTCACGAAGGAGGATCTTGGATGTTCCCTTGGGATTATTTGAGGCTGCAGCCACGGCAGCAGCTAGTCTCTGACTGTTTCTGGAGCTGTGTCTCGAGCTTTTCACTGCTGCATGGCGGGATGATTGGGATGAGGTGTTGGAGGCTGATCCATTATTGGAACCAGCGTGGGGAATTTGTGGCATCTCAGATAGTTCCAACCAGGAGGAAAAGGGAACTAGCAGATGTCTCCCTTTACCCCAAGCATAATAATCTCCAGGAACACTACTGCTTCCTCCAGGAGGGTACTGATAAGGCATAAAGTTCAATGACCTTTGGTACGGGGCAAAGGTGGAAGAACTTCTTCCCATTACGTGATATAAATACGACTCTTTTGGATAGTTGCTGCGCGGAGAACTCACACTCTCCGTCTTCAATGGGACTAAAAGAACTGGCTTGCTATTATTGCTGCTGCTGTTAGTGTTAAGGGCTATGGAGGATGAGGTTGTTGATGTATTCAAGGGTTGCTGGGAAGAAAGGATAGACTTCGACACCATTTGTGGGAGGGATGATGATGATAAGCTTAGTTTATTGCTCATCGAGCTAATTGTACCACCAGACGTTTTAGACATGTAAACTTTCCTTTGGGGCTTCTCTGGAGGAACTGGTTTGAAATGTTCAGTCGGCACACTTTCCTCCACATCTTGAGTGATAACATGGACATGTGTAACACCTGAATGGTTATGCTTTCCACGGTACTCATCCAGCTCATTCCTATCGATTTCAGTGCAATCATCATCCTCATCAGAGGACTCTTCGTCGTGTCGAATGATGTTGGGATTAGAGACATAAATGTGTTGATGGAGGGATAATGAATTGGATCCCGTTCGACCTAATGGCTCCTTCATGGTTGATGGGTGACTACCACTACTACCGTTGTTGTTGTTATTGTTATTTATGATACCGCCACCGCTGCTAATATTGTTGTCAGCAGTAGAATTGTTGCCGCTGTAACCCGAGCTCTCAAAGTCAAAGTCAAGGGATGCAGTGTCATGCACCGTGAATAATGGCGACTTACTTTGAGTCTCATGTAAAATTTCGGTTGGATAAACTGGGGGTAGGGAACAAAAAGCGGCTGCGCTATCGCTTAGACTGCTCATATCTCCAAATAATAACGCAGAGGAAGATGATGGGTGCGGTGTGGACGGGTTGGATGATGACCCGGGTGACATCATCCCATATGGCAGTTTGGACAAGGTGCCCTGATGATTGAATTTGCCATACCGTATAGGTTTCAGTTTCAGTCGAAGATCCCTGTACGCTTGGAACAAGTCCTCGGCTTCCGACCGCGTTCGGAAGGCAGTCACAAGAGCCATCATTTTAGCTAAATGTCTCACAACCCAAACCAGTGTGGATGGATGCTGTGAATCACAATGGCAGAAAACAACGTCTTCAATAGGATATGACTGGAAGCATGATAGATTTGGCAATGTTTCCCAAAATGGTGAGCTTTCTCCCGAATTGCAAAACTCATCGGAATCAGATCCATTTCCAGAGGATGATGAGTTACTGTCATCAGACACGTGAAGACCGGATGAGCTAGAAATACTCGTGTTATCCATGGATCCTCCTGAGGAGGATAAAGAAGAATGTAGAGGTGGTACATTTTCAGTCTCTTTATCCTCTTTTGCGGCAATCTCCAAGTGATCCATCAAGTCCGCAATGTCCAACTCGACAGAGTCACTGATTTTAACTGAGCGCACTGACTCATTATCAGATTCGAAACCTTCATCTTTGGATTTCCCACCCGGTGACGTGAGCTTGAGTCCTCGCTCTGAGCACTCAATCGAATACCTGTTTTGGGATTAAAAGAAAGACACAATATGCAAAAATTAATCAGAGGTGTAACTCAATGTCCTAATAAGTAAGATGAGCACGTTATCAGATGATGGATATACATGGCTAGTTTAAAAATTGGAATCTTGGTGCCAAGGCTGAATAAACAGAAACAATTGCGGATTTAATGTGACCATGTGAATACCGCGTTCAAAATGTGACATGTGTCTCAGCATTATCTTTTCATGTCAGCAAAAACCTGTTATTGCAACAACACAGCAAGTTGCTAACAAAAAAAATTCACGGAGGAGCCAAATAATACATATATATATGTTTGGCATGGCCCCTCTTCTATCTACTCTACCTCTAAATACTGATTGCCTATTCAATGTTAAGGACTTGTAAATTTTTCATGCCATTGACATTTCGTGACAAAACTGTGCTGAGCTCACTTAAAAAGTCAAGATCTTCCTGTTACTGTGTCGGAAACTGTATAGCTAATCCTCGTTTCTAATCAACTTCATTTGTGCGGTATAATCAGTCGATTACGATGACTGAATGAGTGAGTTTGCATCCAATATACAACTTCTCAATCTTGTCAACAGCCAGTGAGTGTAAACGTATTATTTGTATAAATGCATGTGCGTGCAAGGCAATAAAGAAATGTCTTCTTCTTCTTGTTTGTCACAAAAAGACAGGATGAATTAATTCGTGAAATACTTTAGCATGATCTGCAGAAAAAATCTAGGTTACAAAACTGTTTTCATCATGTGCTATGCTCTCTCTCTATTATACAAACGTGTCTGCATATACTACCTGCTACAAGTAATAGGGATTCTAAATATCTTAATCTTCAAAATGTTGCGCATCTTCATTATTTAACACATGGTTTCACGCTTTGTATATTCATTTCATGTAAAGCTCAAGTTTTTTACCTGTGATTCTCATTGAATTTCACCAATTTTCTTGCCGGGTCTGTTGGCTGATAGCGCTGTATCAGTGTCTCCACCAAGCTTGCTAGCACCTCCGATCGGATGGCTCCGTCCAATTGAACTTTGCCAAGTAAATAGCCCGTGAAATGCGCCATTGTGACTTGCTTACCAAACTATTGACAACAAAAAAGGAAAAAGAAAGAAAATTCATAAGTCATCGTCATCAGTAGCAGCGTCAGTTGCATTGCATTCTCATCCTCCATTCTCATGTTCATTTACACTTGCTTCCATTTCACACTTGTCATCTCACTTTGGATGAACCGTAATACGTTATGCATAAAATTATGGACCACAATCGATCAGAAAAACATATTATAGGCAATCAACGCCCGTTGCTTCTAACCTGAGCATAATATGCAATGTTCCTCTTAGCAATAAACACTTTGATTTCTGATTTCATTTCATTGTGTGCCAGTAAACCAGAGGAAATATACACACATGAAGATCTTGAAATAACAGTACCTCGTGTGTTCAACTTTGTTTTATTTGTCAAATCCAAATCGAATTTTTTGGTCTGCTCAAGCACCAAACTTCTATTTAAGGTACATTCTACTCAAACTTTAAGCGAAATTCATGCGAATGAAACCCCATCGAAAGACGAGTAAAGTTCTCTTCATTTTGATTTTCATAAAACATTGTTGGATGCCAATAAATTTAGCACGAAAAGTCAACTGGATTCAATTTTTTTTACATGTTATGTCTCAATGATCCTCCAACCACCAATCACATTATTTAATAAAAGTATTTACAATTATTTACGTAGAGTGAACAAGTGAAAAATATGCGGTGAAAATTCCGTATTTATGTTTTTTATAATACCGCAATAGAATCGTGGTTGCGTAGAAATTATTAGCATATCTGAAAACCAATAAACCAATCTCTTCTCTTCACAATCTGTTATTCACTATTTGCTAAACGCAAATCTTCTGTATACAGTTATCCTCATCTGCTTCAATTATTGTGATCTCTGCGTGGAATTACATATTTATGTAAACGGAAATTTTTCAGCTGAATTCTGCTAGTAACTCCTTTAATTGTTGCTTACTGATTATATAATATGCCGGCATTTACTGAGGCTACAAAAATTATAGATTTTGCAAGAAAACAGTGGCTCTCAAGGTGGCTGTCCTCAATTTCCCCCATTATTTTCTTAATATATTATGATTGTTATGATAACTGATTCTGTTTTGTTTTGAAATGGCTTATGCAATATTTCACCAAACTATTATTTTCTTGAAAAAAAACAGGAGGAATGAAATGGAAATAATCCCAGCTTACATACATCTACGCTCCTGCATCTACGAGATGATAAGATTATTGCATGAGTTGTTGCCAATGATTAAATACTTTTAAGAAAGCGGAGTATTGAAACACCTAACCGTAACATTGCAATGGAACTACCCGTTGACTCCTTGCACAAGAACATATATATCATCAGCAGCAGCAGAAGCGGCAGTGCAATATACGAGGGAGAAAGAACGAAGATGCATAAAAATGCTCGCTTTTTATCTGCTTACTTGCTGCTAAATCCAAAGCATACCATTTTATTCACACGGTTTACCGACTTCATATTTTCCGTTAGTTGTAGCTGAACCTTCACGAATTACATTACACTGCAGATGTGTGCGTATGTATAACACACAAAATGTGTAATTTTTTAGGCCAGTAGCCAAAGACCCTGTAATCAATCTTAACAAATTCCAATTGAAATGTGAAGCGATGTAGAGTTGGCTTCGTTAGTTATCTCAACGTTTTTGGCCACGTCATAATGATCAAATACGTGCATGAAAGGAGACTTCCAAGAATGAAATCCCTTCGTGAGAGATATTATGGAAGCATGAAGCAACCCCAAGAGATGAATAAATAGTAGATGTTTTACTAACATTTTTAAAAGCTTTGCCGGCGTGATTTCAAATTCAGTTGTAAAATCCTAAAGTACCTATTTAGATAAGATGTGCGATAGGAAAAGGGTGTTGGTAGACGTATTTAAGCAGCATTACATTGGACTAGGTTGTTGAGGAAGCTCTGTTTTTTTTCATTGAACGTGGATATTATATACCGATAACATTCAAGAGCACACGAATCTAATGTAGATTATGCTCTGTGCATGTCATGCTTTCAAACATCATCCTTCATCTCAACACAACAAAAATTAAAACTGCAATGCAATATTAACAATACAACATAATAAACAAAAATTGAGCTTTATAAATCCCTTTTTATTCTCCTTCTCAATGTATGTTGGCCAAGCGGAACGGCAAGGCAAGGGAAATACCGAAACGTAACAAAACGTAATGTAGACTCAAACCCTCAAACATAACACCGTTTGTGTCGATGAATCTATGTTTTTCAACCAGGAAAACAAAAAAAATTGAGGTTTGGAAATAAATCCAAAATCAGATAGCCTGATTGTTAAATACATACATACAACATCTATTTAGGATCACATTTTTCTCGCCATAATCACCATTTTCAAATACACCTCCCCTACATTTTGCCAAGAAGATGGACACTTGTTCTCTGTAGCCTCATCTCAAATATAGTGCTTTTTTTGCAGTGCACATGCGCATCATCTCACAATGGTTGCATTTGCGAGTATAACAGTTAACCAAAATCCTAATAAGTAGTAGCATCAGCAGCAGCAACACTATTCCGTCCAAACTAGTGAAGAAAATTTATTCAGTCTATTGGATTGAGCATCACACAAATGAATGAACAAAGTGCAAAGACTCATGATGCTGCTGATGATGATAATGAAGATGATCACAAAGCTGAACAGCTATCTTCATCCTCTCTTCCTCATTTGTTGCTCACACCACCGTACGTGTGTATAACAGGCAATGTTAGTACTGGTGATGGTGATGTGCTCTATTATAATGAAGTATATTTTCTGGTCTAAGGAAAAAATGTAATTGTACAAGGTTAGTTGCATTCCCTTTTTTACCGCTTTACCTTCTGGGTTTGTTGCCACCAATATTTTGGGTTCTCGGGATTGCAGGCAAAATTTTGGATGGAAGCGAATGAAGAAGAGCAGAGGAGATGAAGAAGAGTATATAAAAAAAATTGAGAAAATGATAATTGTAATGACGAGCCTTGAAATATCTTCTGATGATTGCGTCCATTTCAATCCCTGTTGTGTGAAATGCTTCGTGCATATGAATATCATCACATCATTCATATCCCAAAAGCCAACACTCCATTAGCAATTATCACAGAAAAGGGTTTTTCTACCGTCTATTACTACATATCATTGCAACTGTTGCTCCTCAGCTGAATTGTGACATGTGTCCAACAAAACTTTTATACCAAAATTGTGTCTGAATTTTTATTAGGAAACTAACATCAATAGTGCTGGGTTCCCTGTTTTGTGATGATGAAGATTACGTTTTTCTAATGCTATTACGATAATGATGTGATGAAGATAGCCCTTTACAAATCACACACATCTACATTTGAATGTATGTACAAAAGGTGCA
>JAQGAP010000444.1:0-35115 GCA_034697805.1 Orchesella bifasciata | reverse complement strand
CTTAAGGTTGCCATTGCTCGTTGTGTAGGAAGGAAGGAGTGGGTCCGTAGTTAGGCACAAAACTGAAAAGCAATCGGTGTTACGGAACACTCGATAAAAGTGAATAGATACGATCTATACGTGTTATATGTACGTACCTACATGTCGTATGCATATAAGTAATGGAGTAACCCATTCCGTATTTTACGTCCCTTGACTTCAATGAAATTTTCCAAAATGTGAAACGTGCTCCGTACTCCGTCTCTTTGCATGCATGGAAAGCGCTAAGAAAATAGAAATAGCAGTGCACTTTCTTCGAAATGGCGATAAGGTCGATTGGAGGCACACACAAGAAGTGAAGTCAGGTAGGAGCGCTGGCTTGTTAGAATGCTAGCTCTCCACTTCGTTTCTCACACTTTGATTGTCGATTACTATACAAATTCCAATCAACTACATGGCTGCCATGCTACTCTCCTCACTAAATTAAAGAAACAGCAAGATCGTTTTCTTCTTGTGTTGCGTAATGAAACCATTGTTGTTTGGGACCGTGAGTCAAAATCGTTTTGCCATATTTGGACTTCTTAAGAACTACCATACAATAAAAACTATTTATGTTCTTCCAACACGGTAAAGTCAAACGTGCTTTATTGGTGATTGACTAATTGGAATTTGAGGTCTATTTAAGCAACAAACGATTGTGTCAATAGTGCACTGTATCAGAAATGCTCAAAAGTGCATGATTTTATTCACAGTTTTCTTGTCCTCCAAACTAAAACCTGTTTTCCATCTCCCACTTAACTTCTCTCTCCGAATTCAACTCTAGAACACCGACAATGCAATAGCAATAGCTTTGTAAGTGAGCAAACAAGAGTTTACATTTTTATATGAAAGGGACTGGTTTAACAGTGGCATCTTAAAAAATTAAAACCAGAATTCAATATTTTTCCTCCATGAAGCCTACACATTATCCAGTTGAGATGAGTATATAAAATATATATGTACATTTGGAAAAAGTCCACTTTTTTACTCACCTGGCTTGGCTTTGGCTTTGGCTTCTGAAATGTTTCTTGAGGAAAGCAATCAAGTGCATGTCTGCTCATTTTCTTGTTGACCACATCAAGCCAAGCCACACTGAAATTTCAAACCGAAGCAGAAGAATTCACATGAAAAGGCCAGTTGGCTACACACATAGCTTCCTAAATGAATATAAACTGGATTTGATACGGTTTGACCTTACCACATTTCCAATGTCTATTCAACTGTGCAATGACTTCACTTCACTTGCATTATTGTAAAGAAAAATGTAGATACATACATATATCATAATATACAACTGCATTCTGTTTCTGTATCGTGTTTCTTTACAATGTACACATCCCAAGGGTTCTGTTCTGTTGCGTGCTTGTTATGATGGGGGTGCATCACAGCCAGTGCAAACCATTTATTATGATTATGATTATTATTACCATTATTGTTATTACACCATCATCATCTTCTTCTTCATTGCTTTACTTTAGCCATCTCTTCAGCTTTTTTCTTCACTTTTTCTCCTCCTGCTCCTGGTTCGTAAGTGGGAAACCGAAGCATGAAAAAAGACAAAGAGGGAACGTCGCTGATGAAAAAGTAGAGAAGATGCGTAGTACAACTTGACTACACGGCCTATTTCATCTTTTTCCATAATATCCTAATCTGATGATGGTAACCACACACGCATCTCCTCTTGCCAAATAGAAAAGGAATAAGAGCGAAAAGATGTGAGTGTAATCACACAAAAAGGGATTTTTAAAGCATGAAATACATTATACCATCATTCATACATTACATAACATTCATAGTTGATGCTCCTTTTTTTACTACGCTCATGACTCTTTCAGTCAGCGGCTCCTTCCGTATAGTAAACTGCGAGAAGAAGAAGTTGCTCTCCTCCAGAAACGCTATTAGAAAGGTATTTAACATCTAAAATACTACTTTTTGCTTGCGTGCCTCTTCAAAATATCATCTGAGGAGGAAGAGTCATGCATGACATGCAAATGATGAGCAAAGAACCAATGTCTTTTTTGGTATCGATACATTTTTATGGGGTTGCACATGTGCCTGGAAAGATTATTGCCCTGTGTAATGTGAATACTTAAAACTGAGGAATAAATTAAAGATTTCTCGGTGATAATTTGGAAAATCATTAAAAAAGTCTAGCGCTGAGGTTGCCGTTGAGCCTTTTTGGGAGAGCCTGACCTAAACTGGAAGAGGAACAGAAGCATACTAATATTCATGATACATAGTTAGTTGTATAAAGCCATGGATTCTCTAATTTAAGCTAAAGGAAAAGGAGATAATAATAGCTGTTGCCTCATAAACAAGCAACTCATCGAGCGAGTGATGATGATTATGAGGGGGATAATAACTTGAGTGAGTGAGAGGTGTAATAATAACCATGAAAAATATTTTATCACATTGTGCATCTTCCATCTACTCACCTGTAAACTACCTTCCATCCTAACTCTCTTGACTTGACGAGGACACGATACAATTTATGTTGGTGAGCGATACACTATATTATAGATTGTATGTCAGGTTATTAGACAAAATGGGAGGGTCAGCAGGTCCACCATTTACTGCACCATCATCTTCATCATTATCATCATCATGGTCTTCTTTCGTTATCGTGAATGTGCGATCAATAGCTAATCCTTTGCAGAGAAAATAGTATCCCATCCAATATTCTCCGCATCAATAAATTTTCTCTCCATCTCCGCAGCATCCACAAGCTCATAATAGGTTCCAATAATCCAACCAGAAGACTTATCCGCGAGTGAAATTCTTTAAAATAATTTCTTGCCAGTCAGACAGAAGCAGGAGGTCTGGTGTATCCATATTGCTAAAAAGTAATAAATGTACATCATCCCATCCCAGTATATTTTGTAGCGAGAAAAAATTAAGTGAAAACCACTAAAAAAATTCACGCATCAACCCGAAGCCAGCTGGAACAGCATTTATGGATGAAGTAGTGATGTTTTATCCATATTGCATTCCTCATCATCCATATTATCTTGATTTCTCAAGTCATGGGGATGATTCTCATCCAAAAAGAAGTATAACAACAACACACCACCAGACTGGAACTATTTTGTGTAATAAAAACGAGGTGGATTTGATTAATGAGTGGCAACATGAAATTTTTCGCCATTATTAATACTAGATCAGACACAATATGCAATCAACCATTAAACCACTGGCTCACTAGCGAAAATTCTTTCAAAAGCAGATGAGCATAGGCTCCTCTTTCACTCTGTGATTTACAATATTTTCGTTCACATCCACATTTTTCATTTGACTGGAGCAGCCCAACACCAGAAAATTCAGAGTAACTGAAAGACAAAATTGTGTAAAAAATGTGCATTCCATGGAAAATTTGGTGATAATGAGGAAATTTTTGTAGCACATTGTAAAAGTAAAAGTGGGGTTGAGGCGTGGGATAATCTTTCCATTGTAGAGATTATCATTATAGTCAACACGGGTTGATAATCTTTTTCCACACATTCAGTGAGAGTGAAGTAGGTGTGTAGTAAGTAAGTGGATTTTTATCATGCTCGTGTTGTCGTCGTCGTCACCATGTCCTTTTTGATGATGTGCCACTGCTATGCCATGGTGGTTGATGATGTATATGCTCAATTTCTGATCGAGATTGCAGCCTGGCAGCAGCAGCTATGAAACCAGTAGTGTAATATTGTTACTGGCTCATGCTCTACAGTATGCATTGCATGCGTACCAGTAAATCTCCAATGTAATAAAGCATCATCATATCCATAAGATGTCTTGTTTCTAGTATCGTTTCCATTTCATCTTTCTCGTCACTGGCTTGGCTTTGGCTCACCATAAAAAAGTGGACTGAAATTCCAGATTCCAATCCAATGAACTGCATCATCAACCGAGTGTATGTGGAAACGAGCAACCAAAAACCATCATGATCATCATAATATTCATATTGCTATATAACCATTTCCACGCTAAAGAACACTCATGATGTTGAGTCAGTTTTTTGCCTCACTGGACCAAATTCAGTGGATTCGAATTACCACAAGATAATTTTTCTTAGAAATGTTAGAGTGCAGAAGCCAACTAATATATTTCCACAACGCAGGATGACTAATGTCATGTAGTTCTTGAGCGTAAAAAATTGAGCAACAACTGCCTCTCGAACTATACCACTCAAAACTCATCTCAAGACTGACTGAACCATTTGAAAACCCCTTTTCCACGTCATAACCAGACTAAAAAAGTCCGCAAAGAGAAACAAGGTGAAACCAAACCACAACAACCAAAACAGAGCTCTGTGGCATTCTCTAAAAGGTGAATCTACTAAGGAACGCGCATGTTATTTAAGTAGTTCGCTTGCGTCTCTTTCAAAAAGATGATGATGCGAATGAATGTGATATCTTGTCTTCCATTTTATCTGATTGTAATGATGATGTTGGGAGATGGGCTGAAACAACTAAACATTTCTACCTACCAACTTTATATTTATACGTGCAGCTCGTCGACGAAATGAGTTTGAGTTTAATGAAGCAGCAATGTGCCGAGTTTTGTTTAAATGGTTGGCAGTAGCGGAGAAAAATATAAAGGTTGAGTCTTTTCATATTAAATTGATGTGAGGGCGGTCCACCGTCATTTCTTTGATCCTAATAAAGTAGTTGAAAGTAGGGAGGCAAATAACCTACAAGAAGGAGTAAAGTACCTATTTGGCTATTATTATTATTACGCTCCTCGTTTACATCTTGGGTGAAAGGAAGAATGTGAAATGTGAAGCAGGTAGTGCATTTTTTATGTATCAAGTGCATTCTCCCTTTCTTCATCACTCTTGTTTTTGATTGATACGCATACGCACACCGTTTTACAAACAAGACAACCCACTATCAGCATCTCATCATCTGAAGAAGGAGAAAAAATATTATAATAATCATAATCAAACTGATTTCATCCAGACTTTTGTATACAAGACTTGATGAACTGAATAATACTATGAATGAGATGTCTGGTATATGATGTACATGTTGCACTTGTCTATAATATCATGGTAGTAATAAAAATGTTTTACGTTTCGATGATGAAAAGATGAAAGACAAGATGACTACCCGAGATATATTATTATTACTTCGGTATCGAACCAACAGAGCCACAGCGCTTCTTGTTTCCTTCAAAATGATGTCGACAACGTCAATAATATGTGTGTATAGGAAAGATGAAGACTTGATCTTCTGTCTTCTTTGAGAAGCAACGAGAAAAACTTGTCATGAAAAAAAAACTTTTTTATTGCTTGACAAGATTGATTCAGTAATTTTACTTTATTTCCTCGTTATTTTTCTCTCCTTCCATTTCTAATTTTCTTGTGAAATATAAGGTGATTCCTCGTCTCTGCAATGAACGACCTAGACCTTGAGAAGGGAAAAACATTGCACAGCAGTTGAATGTCTTGCTGATTCTGGGGGAAAAGTGTTTGATGAATGAATTTCTGGTCTTGTTCTAACCAAACACGCTATGAGGCTGAAGGAGTAAAATACTCTTGTCATAAACAGACGTGGCTTGGCTTCTCTCTCGAGGCTCTTGACTTTTCCTCTTCTCCCTCGCGCTCTTACACAAATTCGTTTTGTTTTCGTGGTGCGTATAGCCTCCACTAATATAGTGGGGAAAGGGAATAGTGTGATATAAAAAGTAATAACAATAAACCAGCCGAAAATAATGACCGTGCTTGGTGTTGATGTTGAGATTATTACAGTAGTATTAGTATTGGGAGAAGTAGCAAGTAGCAGCAGTAGTGGTTTGGTTGGGTTATTCCTCTCCATTCCATTGTTTATGTAGGCATTTTCCTCAGCGAAATGGGAGAGAGAAGGAAGTAATATGAAATGACTCCTTTGTGATGCGGATATGGATCGTTTATTGCTTTCAGATGAAGTGAGATGAATTACACCCACCTTCCATTTCCACTCTCGATTCGTTTGATAGAATGAGCGAAATAAGTGTTGGGGAATTTTATGTGGTTGGTTTTCTCCGCTTGGTGAAGATGTATCTTGTGCGTTATCAACTGTACAAATCATGTGTAGGCTATTATCAAACTGAAAAAACCATCATAGTTGTCTTATCATAAATTTCATCTCCAGCCTTCAGTTCACTCATTTCAGCTCTTGACTTGTGCTTCATGATAATGATGATGCACAGAGCCATTTTGGGCGGATTAATGGAAACGCACTTGTAATCGTTAATGCAACACACTCATCGTAGATACGAGATCTATGGCTATCGAGTGATGGGATCGCCATCATCGTTATCATAAGAATCATGAGGAGACAATTACTGCTGCTCCCAGCCCTGAACTTTACGCTCACCTCGGCAATAATAACGCGTCAAACGTGCATCGACGCCGTAGGTTTCATGCAATAAGTCAATTGCACAGAAAATCTATTTGAACTTTTTTTCCTGGAGAAAAAAAAAGAAGAAAATTGATTAATAGTTGTGTAGTCAGGTGCTTTCCCTTCAATTCCTATGTGTACCCTGCACTTTCCCCCTCAAAGAAAACTGTTAAGCTCCCAGGTAATGCGGTGAAAAAAAGGTGTTTGAGTTGGATTTCTCTAAGGTCAAAATAAGTGTTGACTTTCTCCGAAAATTCTTGTCTAGAGTGTGCAGTTTTCAGCCTAATGTGGTTAACTCTCCTCTCGTTTCGTGGAAACTCAAACCTTAACCAGCCAGTTGGTATGGCTCGCGAGGGAAAGTTTTTTTTAGATGGAGCTTTCCCTACAGGATCTTTTGCGCTAATTAGCTCGACCTTTAGTGTCTCACAAGTTTGTGGAAAGGATGAAAGTGGTTGTGTGAGTAATACCTCGATTCAGAAAGCTCAGGTGGTGAGTGAGGGAAAATGCAAGGAGCAGCAGGTACTGCAGCCGGAGCAAAACTGTCTTCCTTGGTGGTTCGTTAATTCCTCTGAAAATTGAATTAACTATGTGTTCATTTTACTTCATCATGCCAATTTTCTCTGCTTGTCCAACAAGCTGAAATAACCCGCTCGAAAAACATCCTTCCAAAAGGAGGATGTTGTGTGCAAGGTCATCAAATTGGGTTTGGGTAGTGCCTTGCATTGCTAACACGATAATGCTTTGCATGCAAGGTCCCCGTTCTATGCATGACGTTTTGCTCTACTCTAATGAAGCAGCTTTACGGCTAAATCTTTGTATTCCCACATAAACACATACTTTTCCTTTGGCATTCAAATCATCTCTTGAGATCAATCAGACAAAATTTTAATTGTGACTATTTTTATTCTTTTTTCAGGAAAGAGACCAAGTTTCCTCTTCAGAAAAAGTGAAAGATAAGGGAAATCACGAACACTTTTCTCCTTCCTGATTAATTAGAAACTGAAGCTAGGTAAGTACCCCATGAAAATTTTTCTAATTATTCCCTTCCCTTCAAAAAGAAACTTTTTCTAATTAATTTGAGAGGATGAGTAGGCGGAGGGAGTCACCAGTTATTACGGATTCGTTCATTCATTTATTTATATCTTCTTCAGCTAAGAAAAGTGGCACACAGGCATCATCAGGAAAAAGGAGGGAAGTAGAGCTACGAATGTATGTTTAGTTTGTATGCGCGGCTGCAGAAGCTAAAACGGTGTATAAAAAGAATGAAAAGGATTTCCATACTCAAAAGAAAAGTTGATGACAACCTTTAAACTTGATGCATATCATCATCATTTTGTAAATGCTCAAAATTTGCTCTAGTTGCTACATTGTTCAAGAGAAAAACATTTTTGCTACAAATTTTTCTTTTTATGAATGCTAATACATTCTATATACACTTTTCACTCTATTCAACACGCACATTTTTTTGTGAGTCAAAATTTGAGAAATGGATCTAGTCTCCTCTCTCTCGAGTTCATTTTTTCTAGCCAAAGATCCTCTTTTAAGTTGCTACTTGAGAGGAAGAAAGGGAAGCGAGTGAGAGAAAAAAATATTCAAGTGGAATGAGATCCAATTCAGTTGGAGTTTTTCAATGAAGCCCAGTCTTGCTAGTTCAGTCACTCACTCAAATTCCTTCAGAGTCAGTCAGTGAGTAGTCAAGTAAGTCAAGTCAAATCTGTCCGTTTTTCGTCCCATTCCTTCCTTGTTTGCCAGTTTTAGCAAATGCAGCTCCGAATACCTATGGAGTTTTTGGGTATGTGCCTTTATATAGACAATAAAACTCGTTGCTGCTATTGCTATCACGTATGCACTGCAAACCAAGAGAAAAGGAAGCATTTAAAGAGAGAAAAAAGGAAGTGAGAGAAAGGAATGCACGAGAATTCTTGATGATGATGACGAGCCAGAGCTAGAGTAGGCTGCTATTCTCCTCGTAGATATAAAAAGAAAAAGGTAGAAAAACTTTACGCAAGTGTGAACTAATGTAAAAGTGAATAAAAAGAGAAAAAGGGGAAAAACTTGAAGACAGACTTGGACTCTGCTTGTCTTGTTCAGATCTCTTTTTTCACCAACTTTTTCTTTTCTTTTTTAAAGCCCATACATGCAATGCAGACACTCAGTAGCATCCTTTCATTGATTTTCAGAAACTCAGTCGTTAATCTTAATTATGGCCCTCTTCATTCCCTGATTTTCTTACACGGAATAATATACATATAGCGTTCAATTCTACAGTTTAGAAAAGCAAATATGTACATAGCATCTTCCCATCAGAAATTCCTTTTCGAGAAACATCAAAACTGAGATTCTTTTTCTTTCATTCCCTATCTATTCTCCAACGGGTTTTTTTATCCTTGGAAAAATTTCCAACGGGGAAAATATTAAGAAATATTCTTCATTCCTAGAAAAATCATTTATTGTGCAAGGGAGGACTACAAAATTTCATTACGCTTCTGTGAATCCAGAAACATGAGGGGAACCTTTCGATCTATTGGGATTTGTGAAAAATTCAAGTTTAAAAGGCTTTAAAATCTTTGCTCCTGTTTCTTGATTGTCCGCTTTTAAATATCGATCATAAACTTTTTTTAAATGAAAACATTTGAAAGAGTTGTGATTTGGATGTTTTGGTACAGAAGAAAAAGTCATGGTCATGGCTCGTTTATTCCTGCTTGTGCCATGCGAATGAAATGAGATGATGTGATGAGCCACTCCTTAAAAATATATAGGATAATGAAGCACAATGACGTTCTGATAACTTGCAACAATAAAACATTGTCCGCTCAATTGTACAAGGTGATGTCTTGAAGACAAGAAGCTTCTCTCAAAATCACTCTGAAAAAGCAACGGAATATGAAGGGAGGGAGCAAGCAGAGGCCAGAAAGGATAAGATTTATGGAGATAGCTCTAATTAGACGAGACACATCTCAAGAATGAGAGAATACAAGTGGAAGATCTATGAATTATCCACATCCACTTTGCTCATTTTTTCTCTATCTCTCTCTGCTACGCACCAACACTGATATTTCCTCTTCCATTTTCTATATTAAAATTATATTACGCTTGACTTCAGCTTTCGGTCCATATATCTTCACTTTGGTATTGTTGTATCGTCATCCTTTTTTATATAACGGGACCTGCTCAGTCTCACCCATTCAGCTTTCGTTTGTCTGCTGTTCTTGGAAGGAGAGAAAATGTGAAGATGAGGGGAATCCTTTTCATCATCCACTTGACTTACTCAAGACGACTCGTATCGTATCCTTGATGCTCACATTTACATTCTCCTCAAAAAATATTTCATATCTCTGCTGCTCTTGGCCTTTTTCTAGGACTTTAGCAGCACCTCACTCACAAGCATTCTCTCGAATTATTCTGTTGTTGGTGTAGTGTTCACTTTTCTTGTCAATTTCTTGGAGCGATGCAGGTTTTGACCGTTTTGAGTATAGGATTTTTGTGCGTGTCAGCCTCATGAATATAATTATTATAATATATAATATTATTATTATGGATGTAGATCAGTTTCTGCAGTGAAACGAGTTCACAACTTTGATATTTTTGCAAAGTGAGTGAGAGCCCAGCCCATCAACCAAATCGTAAAGTAATTTACAAGATGTAAAAATGAAGTTGAAGATCATTTTGAAAGAAAGAGGTTATTCTTTAACATGTCATTTTTATTGCTACAAGAAGTGGCTGCTTATTGGGATGGGTTTTAAATATAAATGATGAGGAGATGGGGTGCTCTGCTCAGGTTTGAGCAGCTGTTATGTGTCTATTAGCTTGACTGGTTGACTGGCTTGGCACGGATCACTAATTTTGCTGTGAAGTGAAGTTTAGGCTAATGAAATTCGGTTAAGCCGTACAAAAGTGCGAAAACTGTATTGTTAAACGTGCTATGCATATAGACAGCCACCTCTTTCTTTCTTTATTATTATAACTGGGATAGGTATTTATATGCATATTATTTCCCATATTTATGTGGCATGGCACAATTCCCGTTCACTTGAAGAAAACTACCTTGCTTGCTCCTACTTTAGATGAAGCTGCCTCATTTCTCCATCTTTTCAACTGAGTGACTGACGATGATGAAGTTCTCTTGTTATGGACATTGTTGTGAACGTGTGCTGAATCATTTCGTTTTTTATTCTGGCTCCTTCTTCTCACTGCCTCTGTGATTGACCATGTATTCATCTTTGTCTTGGAATGAGAAATTTTGTAAATTCGATTTAAAATTCAAAAGACTCTTCATCTTCTTCACTGATCCCCATACACCTTCCCATATCTACCATTATGAAAAGGGAGAAACCTGATTTGATTTTACTTTATGTGCACAATTCATCCATCTCATTTACTCAAGTTCAGGGATGTCACGATACAATGCGATTTTTCTCTTTATCTCTGAACGAACGATAAAGATGAAACGACGGAGAAGTGCAATGAAGCACACATGATGTACAACAGAAGAGCCTCGGATCTATAGACTTTTTTCACTACTCTTAAATATTTTTTGCAAAGTCAGGATTCAACATAGTTTTCTCACTGGCACTGGTTCCACTCTGCGAGCTTATCTGTACGCAAGCCATGTCATCGTCAACATATCAAATAGTTAAGTGACCACACCAGAAATCAGCATTTTTTTCAACCAGCCATAATGCAATGTAATCTATCGTATGCATGCTCGTAGACACATGCGATTTAGGCACAAAAAATCACCGTGACACGTCGGCTCTGCAGAACCATCATGGTAGGCCCACATGACACCTTTTTGTAGCAAACGAATTTTGGTAATATTTCATGCAAAAATATTCGAAAAATAGCTTTGGGTCATGTGAAAAAATTATTCCATGATGACGACGATGAAAAGCATGTTGGTTGTATTTTTTAACAATCTTAAACCAAATTGTCCATTCTCCACTTCCTCATTTCTCTAACCAAATGCTAATCTGAGGAGTATTACACAATGGGTTAACGATTTGTAAATTCCCATCAAATTGCAAAAACCTTATATACATTCACTTTTGTTGGTAATTCACAGTGGATATTTTTTATAACTTGACGTTTACATACATTAGCCATTTACATATTTACAAGCAGTTTTTTTAAATGAATGAATTAATAATAAAAACAGAGAATCGCCAAGCCAAACGACTTGTTGCGTTTGATCCGTAACTTATCTGCCTCATTATTACTTGCGTTCAATGGACATGGAGACTGTAGAAGCAAGATACCTATGTTCGGTTGAAAATTTTATATACAAAATTGAAAAAAGTCACGACTCTAAGATTGCTCATTACAAGTTTGATAACATGGAATAAACACCATCATCATCACAGAAGGAGGAATAATGGAGAAATGATAAAATGTCGACGGGGATGATCACCATCATGGAATTATGTAATGTACACGACTTCTCATTAGCAAGGGAGAAAACGCTATGCATATCATATGAGATAGTCTGAGTCAGTACAAGAAAATTGAATTGAATCTTCCGAGATTTAAGTTGATAGACAAGTCATATCTCTTGACTGAGGATTAGCAAACCTCATGAATGAGCCATGAGCCGATTAAATGTGTTTGAAATGAAAATTGAATGTGGAATTTTTTTCAAAGAATCTCTTACAATAATATATTCTTGAAAGGGGATTAGTTTCGGAGGCTTTTGAGCACATGCAGCATGGTTTTATTATTAAGCGGAGAAGCCGTGCTCTGGTTGAGAAATGTGGAAAAATTGGAGCAGATCCAGCAACCGTCCATATCTCACATTACTATCTTGCTAATTAACCCATTTTGCGTTTCCTGTATGATATCTTGATGTCATTTTTCATATCCTTTGGGCTGGTCCTGGTGTTCATTCTTCGTGCAACAGTGATTTTGGTAGGCTGAAACTTCGGTATGCAGCAGCACCCGAAATGATAAATGCGTTCATAATTCTTTTTGCAAAGTCGCCTCATGTCACACAATGACTTCCAATCAATCACAATAACGAATCCAAATCCGGTGATCCATCCCATCTTGCCTAATTTCATTTGTGTTCTCATGAAATGCAGAGAATGCCTACTAATGCTGAACTTACTTTAGTGTAACCTTAATCTCTTTATAGGAAAGTAGAGTAGTCTCGTAACATAAAAGTTTGTCAAGTCACATAAATATCCAAGTAGGCAACCCTCAATGTTCTGCATCTAAATGAAGTGCAGATTCCGCACTGATTCATGATTTTCAATACATTTTAACGATTTCCTTTTTTAACCTTAGGCTAATCATACTATATCAATCTATCTGGGTACATACCTGGCTTAAATACTACACGAACAGAATACAAACGTGCCTTAATGACTTTTTATAAGCACAAAAGTGAGTGACTGATTGTGACGGAACACGTTTCTTGATACTCCTCTGTAAACCATACCATGTGGTTTGTTTCTCTTAGTTTCGGGTGGGTCCTTTCCTCAATCCTTTTCCCTTCGCATGAAATAATTCCCAAGGAAGAAAAAAAATGCTACTGTGCTCAGCTCTCCATTCCACAACAATGTGACCAAACCCACACGAAGCGATTAAGAAGTTTTGAACTTGGCTAAAATACTTCTTTATTCTCTAGCTGTTTTTGTGTGAAGAATCAAGACGTTACGGCCTTGCCCAGGCTTCACTAATCAAAACTGATGAATGTCCTACTACTCTTGAGGACCAAAAGCTAGAGTCATTCTTCCACGTCTTCTTTTGTGTTCTCTATGCTGCTGATTGTGAGTTTCCACGTGAATCCTTCACATGTGCAGCCTCAACTTATGCAAAAATACATACAAACTTTAGAAAACACATTCTTTGTCGTATTTCAACAATGATTTTTCCTTCTTCTGTGTGCAATAGGCCATGACCACCTTTATTTTCATGCAAACTTTATTTGAAATAAAAAACGTTGACAAAAACTTGAATTCCTAGTTTCAGCCATGGATTCAGTCAATAAGACAAACTTCAGGTCATAAATCTTGCAATATTATGCGCTGTGCAGGATTAAAGTAGGTAGCTAGCCAGGGAGATGCCTAAGTTTGATCATCTTATCATCATGATAGTAGCCATTATTATTATCATTATTGCTCAATGTATGTTGGGCTACAAGAGGAGTTGATGTTTTAGCGAACAAAATACTTCACCTCTTCAAAATTTTGGGCTACCGGCAACTGGTGAGCAGTGACTTTCAAGGAGGAAGATAATATATGTTGCAAAGACCACGCACCACACTTGACTTGTGGATAAAACCCAATCATAGAGATTATGGTCCAAGCTCGTAGAGATAAGTGACTATTTTTTACTTTAAATCTCACCCTGTCTTCGTCTTGTTATGAGCTACCTGCTCGAAAGAAAAACATATAGATACACATCCACTGCTGATTTTTGCCAGGACCAAAAGGCTTCTGCGGAAAAACCAGTTTTTTCTTTAAATTGCATTTTTTTCCTTTCATATCAAAAAGATTCAATGCTTACGACAATTTTGACTTATTCTTTTTATGAAGAATTATTGAGTGTGCTTGTATCTGGTAAAGTGGCTCATGCTGGATTTTTTGATGATGAATTGCTAGAAAAATATGATTTATTGGGTTTAATTTGAAGTGAAATGTGAATGAAATATTTTTCATCAGAAAAGATGCATTTGGTTGTGACATTTGAGTGGTTTATCGTTGTCTTTGACAGCAACATGAATAAATCAATGGGGTATGAAAACAAGGCTGTCGGTTGGTTCGGATTTCATTCAGTTTTGCTACTGTGAAGCTGCTCGGGTGCTCATGATGTTAATGAGCATGATTCTTTGGAGTGCATACTGATTATCAGGGTGATAAAAGTTGATTTTCTGATACATATACTAGATATACTATTAGGTTGGCATCTTTTATCCCGTTTCAGATTTAAATGTCCATTCTGCAACAAAGAAAGAAATTCAATTTGAGCAAAATCAGTTTTTAGATTGCTCAGTTTGTGTTTAGGTACGGGCTATTCTCAAAAGGATCTTGTTGCAATCAATGGAATGTTGAATCATTTTTCTAGTCATATCTCTCCCTGGATCTCCCGAAGAAAACGAAGGCTTGAGGATTTTGTGCTCATTTTTTCTTATTCAATTTCATTTTTTCTGGGATGAAGCAACAGCACTGGACTGAGGCTTTTCATGGTATGGCAGCAGTGAATGGTAATAATAATGGCCTACATTACATCCGGGAGAGATATCTCTCAAAGTAAAAGATATACAATCCGGAATGCTCCATGCTTTTTTCTCCTCCATTCCATGATGGATGAGTACATATTTTTTGCAAACGTCTCCCTTGCTTGCTTGCTGCTCTTCCTCTACAAAAATTACTGTCTCATCTTTTTCCTCAGTATCATCTTGTTCCACTGTATCATCATTATCATCAGGAGCAGCAGTGTGGAGCATCATTTTTTCCGGCTGCTGCTGCTGTTCCTCCTCGCCCGTTTCACAATGGATGAGTTGGCTGCTACTGTGGCTAAGATGGTTAAGGAAGGCAAACAAAGTAATCCGTCTATTCACAATATATAAAGTTTGCTTATTTCTTTTGAGAAAGGGAGAGTGAGTGAGTAAGTACATAACTTAAATGATACATTGAAAGCTTAAAGGGATAAAGAAATTGAGGTCTGGTTGGCTTTGGCTGAGGCTCGCTCTGCTTTCACTCTCCGCCTTGTCTCTTAAGGGAAAGTCGATGCGTGAGTGAATGTGGATGGATGGAAGGAGAATGAATGAATGAGCACCGCCATTATTACGAAACACAAGGAGATGAAACCGAGGAACAGGGTTTCCACTAGTCCATCACTTTATTTTTAATATCCCTTTCCCATTCTTGAGACTCGCGGAGACAGCCTTATTACACATTATATTTTATTTGACTCTACTCTATCAAGATTGAGTATTGTGTAATCAAATCCCTGTAACATATATCAACCCATATGTTTAAGTAGTTCTGTCTGCCAACTCAGGGAGCTACGCTAGCCCGCTTTCACTCTCTCTCATTCAGGTTGATAAATAAGTTTAAAATAGATTGTTTGTTTTATGTGTAATTACAAGTATTTCGTCATTTTGGAGAGCTACGCAATTTTACTCTTCAATTACTGTCCCATTCCAGTCCAAAGCTTCCACACCTGTGATGGGCTGGGAGGAACACGGCAGGAGCTGAAGTTCTTTACTAATTTATCATTTCGTAAGTAGTCTGTCATCATCACATGAGCCTTATTTTTCTCACAGCGTTGTTACGCCACGGCTCCCACCTGAACCGCATCGCTTCTTCTTTCCAAGAATTTTCCAGTCGTCTTAGAATTTAACTAGAAAGACCCATAACTCATATAAAAAAGGTTGTTGTTCCCTACTGTCTCCAGTCTCCATACAGTACAGCCAGCACACATTCAATTTTGTCCAACAAGAAACGATTATCCTTTTCTGGGTGATACAATGGCTAGTTGGAAAGGACGTAGCGCGTTGAGTCCAGTCCACCATAATACATTGCAATCTGTGAATCTCGTCCGTCCACACAATCCAATTCCAGCTTTGTGCTCCAACGCTCTTAGTATTTCCCTTTGTTGTTCCATTTCTGTCGCATGTTTGTGTCAGTTTTTCACAAAGTTGATTGTACGAGCCGAGTGTTTTGTGAAAATAAGTGTGGAAAAGGGATTTATGCACTCATATATGTACTTATTTTTATAGTTTTTTTTTTCTGCTGGAAATAAAAGAAGGCGGAAAAATAAAAAAAAAGAGGTGAAGTAGTATATAATATAGTTTGTAGCATTAGTATCCCGCAAAATAGAGTGAAAGCTTAGGGCTTATAAATAAATTAAATTTTCACTCCAACTTGAGCGCAAGCTTTCGCACTCGCACTCGTCCTCATATATTTCCTACTAGTTCTGAAAAAAAAGTGTTGGATTAGTCGCCTTTTTTGTGAGTGAGGATTGTTTATGAGAGTGGAAGCACGCAACAGCTCTTTATCAGAGTGGCAGGAGGCAAGACAGCGTTAAAGTTACGGTACAGTTGACAGCAACCCGACGATTGCATGTGCTTTTTGCAGAAAATGGAATCCGCTAATTCATATGCTGTAGTAGGGAGCAGTTCATGTATTCAAATGAAAAAGAAACGGAAGAAATGGGAAGATCTTGTTGGGCTCATATCGCGTGATTTCTAGCTGGTATAAATACAAAGCCCGAACTCAATCAGTTTTATGGAAAGCATGTATATTTTCTAAGGTTTATGAACATGCATGATTTAATTAGACATAATTCATATTTTAGCTCACCAGCTGGTGGTTCCAGCCAAATAAGTGTATCAAAACTGTCCATCGTTCAATATTTATGGAATTCACATCAGTTAATGGAAAAGTTTTTGAATGCAGCTGTAGCTTTAAATACTGAATAACCTTGTGACAGCGCCGCTATTTGCATTATGTGAAGTACAATTACGTTTCAAAGACCATTATTTGCTGCGAGTGACATCAACTATGAGGCTATGAGGCAGTGGGTCATTCATTTACCACGAGTACACAGGACCACCTTGCATTACATGAAATAGCAACCAGCTTTCTCCTGAATTTGCTCAAGTTATGTAACTACCACGAAGGTAAACAGTGGTGTTACGAACCCTACTTTTTAAGGGGGCTCTTTAGAGAAATGGAGGAAATTCTAAAGCACTCATAATATACATTCATGTGGTAAACATATGCCAGGAGCATGAACTTTAGCTGAAGGTTGGTTTTTGAACGGCACCACTTTCACATGATTTCGACTCGCATACCATGATCAACTGGGACATGGTTTGCCAGCCATAGTATAATATAAAATATGATAATAAGCACTCAGAGCAAATTGCACAATGCATATAATACAATGAACCAGTGAATTCTTTCACTGGTTCAAATCCAACCGACCGACCATATCGTGTGGGCAAAGTTTTCCTGAGAAAACTTATTTCGTAATACAAATGTTCTTGACTCCCGTACATATTTAAGATTTAGTGGAATCGTATGGAAAGTGTTTTCATTCAAGTGGTTTGTATTTAGATAAAAACAAAGAGCAAATTTATTTTTATTCAAAGGTGCGCAAGCTTTTTGGGTAGTCTCAAAATAGCTCACGAGCCACTTCAGAAAAACTGCGTATTATTTTCATGTTGATTGTTTCTGGAATTGTAAACTAATATTCTCTTCCTCCTCCCACGTGGTGCATGGTCAATGGTCAGCACAGAGGTTCTTATTGTTACTTGCCCACGCATTCATTATAAAGCCATGTTGGACCCGGAACATTGACTGTTTTCTCGGAAGAAGTTCAAGGGAGATAATATTGAATGGGAATATCAACCCACATTGTTTTGTTGTTTTCTCTCTGGACAGTTCGTGCTGTTTTGGGTAAAGAGGCAATAAGGTACAAACACATTTCCATATTATTTTCTGTAAACTCACCCACCACCTCCCATCCAAACAACTGCATCCTATATTCCAGGTCAAATATACCTGCAGAAAACGTGTGGAGACTCTTCAAGAAGCTATATATACTTTCTCTTTATTTTATGCACACTTTTTGTACTTGTTTGCAGATTCTATGATAATTCATTCCAGCCATTCTCAGTGAAAGAAAGCCGTTGTGTAGCTTGCTATTCTTTAGAACGGCTTTCGTTTTTGGTGTGCCCTTTCATCCCAAAGAGGAGAAAGAGGTTAGGATATATTGAAAGCGTTCAAGTTGTAGCTGTAAGGACAGGAAGTAATAATGCTTTCAAGGAATATAATTTTCTCTGTGAACATACCCATATTTTTTCACATGTAATGCCTTAAGGCTTGCATTGCATTGTTCCAATTGACGTTGTGCCTCTATATCCCTCTATTACAACTATGGTGAAACACATTCTTTTATCTTTTCCCTAAAGAACTGATGTAGGTAGGTACACAGGAAGAGAATTAGGTTGCTACTCTGCATATTATATCAACTTCTTTTTTATCTAAAGCCTACAATCTCCTTTGCTGAAAGCCAAACATTCATTCTCCGCTCTCTCCGTTTTTTTTGACATGACATGAGTAAAGTGAAGACCTTTTCTCTCTCGCCTGTAATAAAATAAAGCATACATTTTTGTCTATTTTTTCCTTTGATCACTCGACTGGCAGATGAGCTTTATATATTCCACTTAAGTTTGGACTGACTAGAACAAGAGAAAGAATGAGATAGAGAAAAAAAGGTCGGAGAGAGAATGAATAAAAAGCTCATTGACATTTCCAAACAAAGTCAGTCAGTCGTCCACACATCCGCACAGGTAGGTTTGTAGGTAGGCCAGAGCCACCATTATTATTTTACAATAATGTTGAAATGAAAAGCCACACACACAAAACCAGACCGAACTACAAATACTGTTTTCTCTCTGCTTTCCCCTTCTATTCAAGAGTAATAACCCTGTAAAATGGAGAAAGAGTCGGGGAAAATTCGGATATTATTATAGTCTCGGGTGTTTATACAGCCCTGGAAATAAAAATATGAAGTTTTTTTTTACCTGGAGCGTTTGACGACTTGCTGACTGAATTGAATCGAAAGTCACCTGTCGGTCTCAACCCTCCAATATAAAGCTTTTTAATCTAGTGTACAAGAATAATGAATTTAATTTAGTCGAGTTTTTACGAGCAACGTGACAAGAAAGTGCACTTCTTTCTACTTCTTTTAGCGGGGATTCTATACAGGTTTTAAGTGGTTCTCTGTACCATCGTTCCAGATCAGAAGAATGCATGATTGCAGCAGTAGCAAAAGGAATTTCGGAAGGATAGTCTTTTAGTCTTTTGAAGCAACTCTTTTTAATGTAGGTCACTCTCTTAAAATGTTCTGTAACAAGGTTTGTATCCGTCTTTCTACACAGGAAAGCCTGTGGTTGGTTCCTTGGAAGTAGAGAAGATGTAATGTAATATATAATGTAATCATAATAATACTATTATTTGCGCTATAAGATTCTGTTTCGTCTACAGAAAAACATTATTTTTTCTGCTCTCTTCTCCTTTCCTGTTCTGGATGGGAGAGGAGAAGATGCACGGGAGCAGAACTGTTTTCAAGAGTGATGAGCCATGGCTTAATGTGATGTTTTAGGACAAAGTCATAAAATCCAGTTATATATTCACTTTGCCTCATGACTTCCCATGTAAAATGGGATGGATGTATGCAAGCACACAAATTTTATTGAAATGAACCAACAAAAAGAAAATATGTTTGAGTTGAGCTAGGTAGAAAAGAACCAAATGCTGGTGGCAGTTGTAAGGCATCATCCTTATAAAATAGGGATGATTCTACTTTACATTTTTGAGTAACAATGGAAGAAAGATAAATGTTTTGAGACGAGCAAGTTATGTAGGTATGCAATGCACACACATGTGGGTGAACTTAAAAAGAGAATCTTTAGGTATAATAGGGAAGAGAGAGAGGCACTACTTTTTTGCCCTTCTACATCCTTCACAATGATAAAAGGGGAAATGACGTGACTTTGAATTTTTCACTGTTGTCAGCATTCACAAAGCTCAAGGAGAAACTACATCAACTTTTTTACTACTATTATTATTATGCACTAGTCAGATAGGCTTGCCAGATTTTTGAACTCTGAAAGTAGTGAAAGTAGTACCATTTAGCTAAATATCATAAATTTTACGAAAAAGCAGGGTAAAAACACGATTTTTTTCAAATTTCAATGCTGAAAAGTAGTACCGTACTACTGAAAGTAGTACGTCTGGCAGCTATATAGTCAGAGGCACTACCAAGCTCCGGCATTCCTTACGCATTTTTGCAAATGTGTTGTTTGCACGGCATACATACCCAACTTCCATTATTTGCACAAGCTACTACTCCTTCCTTGCATTTTATTCGGGGAGCCGACACGACAAACTGAGCCTGACTTTCAAGAGACATCCGTCCAAATCGCATCTGCCACGGAGTTGCTCTATCTCGTCTACATAGCATATTATGCTATTCCGAAGGACTCGTTTGAATGACACGCATTACTTTGACACATTCCAATATGTTGAGGAGCAAAAGGGTACGGCATGAGCTATGATGATATAGAGACAGACTGGGAAACGGTGTAGTAGAAGCAGGTAAAAATGGTAATGATGATGGATTGTCCTTGTCATCCTCACTCTTTCTCAGAAAGTATCATCCCGTTTTTATACCTGTCTTTCCGGGTGTCGTCCCAACCAAGATACGCGTTATTACTACAAGACAAACTACATGTTAACCGGTTCCCTCCTACGTTTCATACAAACACATTTCATTTTGAGGGAAAAGGGAACATTCTTTCTCTGATGCAATTTCATGCGAACATGAAACAAGCGGAGGAGAAGTCTGTCATGATAATATGTATGGCAGAGCAGGTCTTCCCTCTTCTTCTTATAGTGTTTTCGGCTCCCTTTTACTATCTACTATCAACCATGTTGTTGCGGTTATGAGTAATTTGCTGAGGCTTCTTCTCTGTCACTTACTCAGAAAGACAGTAGTTCATTTTTGTCGCAATGTTATCACAGGGGAGCTTATATGCAGTCTTATATGCTCCCTTAATGCAGAATTACATGTTTGGTGTGAGACACATCAAAACAGAAGGATACCTAGTGATTGTACGCATTGCACGGGACGATGAAGCGTGGCATGACTTGCTCATTTGTAGTTAAGCCCCTCCGCAATTTGCACTTGGCATGTCTTTTTAGGTATGTTCCTGTGTTGCTGCATCGTCCTGGCTTCCTTTTACCAAAATTGTTTAAGCTTCTTCAAAACTTTCTTGTGGAGCTTCTCCAGGAAAGGGACAATCTACTTATACAAGAAAAGGAGAAAACATTCGTGGTGTAGTAATGCAGAATACAAAGCTTCCCTATTATGGAACACTCATATGTGAAATGGAAGTCGGCGGGTGGGCCATGTATATAGTGCATTCCTACGTGCAATAATACCTTTTGTGAACTCACAACTCACAACAAAACAGTTTACCAGCACCATACCAGGCTCCTGGATGGAGACAGGTGTAATTTTAAACTTGCAAAAACTTTTACTCTGTAATTTTGTTATGGATAATATAATACGCATACAAGACAAGAATTTTGTTTTAAAGAACGGAGATTTGTCGACTTAGGGTTCCCTTTGAAGTTGACATTTCTGGATTTTTTAGCCTTGTTAAGTGGCTCACACAGTGGCTCGCTGCGGGTGATTATATTAAAGTAATTTGCGCAAAAAATCCACTTGTGCACTTGGCTCTGAGACAACATGGGGAGATTAGATATAGGGCTTGTTGGCAAATATAGAATTTATGCAGCCGTAACTCCACACCTGTCATCATCATTATCATCATCACTTCACCCGCATACATCACATTTTCCATTCTACACCTTTCCTCCTCACACTTTATGTTAGTTTGGAAGACTATGACAAATCTTTTATGCATCTCCGCCTTCCCTCTTTCTTCACGTTGAAAAGATCCCTTACCGTTTGTTGTTATTAATAATGCATGACAACCTTGACATCGTTAAGTGTATAATAAATTGTATGACGGATGGGACGGGAAGACAGTGAAGAAAATATGTTTTGCTAGGTTGTCGTCTCGCACTTTTTACTGCGCAAGTTCCACAAGGACATGTTTATGTTTGCTTCTCGCCGTTCTTTTTTGAAGGGTGACAAACTTTTGTGAAGTCTTTAAGATTCAACCGAGTTTTTGGCACAATAAGTACAATGATGGCCTTATTGACAATTCAGACGTTCTCCGCTTCACAATCGTCATAAACTTGATAAGATAAAATCTTAAATGCAAAAAGTTTCCATTCGAAATCGAACAGGTATGAAAAAAGTGTTTTATTTATCACATGAATTTCTGAATTGACCCAGATATGCCCTCATTAGAATAACAAAGGGTCTTCCTGATACAATAAAAAAGTTGGTGTCACACTTCCCATTTGACGTTTCGAGAGTTTTGAATGCAGTTCGCTATGATTTTTCCCCATTCATTAAACTTTCGGTTGTAAATCAGTTCCGCAAAATGGCTTTTCGACAGTGTGCCAGGATGAGATATGACAGATTTCTTATCGCGAACCATAATGCATTTAATACCTACACGAATCGATGCATTTGTAGGTGAAATACTGCGATGCACTTCTGTTGGGAGTTTGGAAGAGCATAAAAAATTGTAAATTGACAACATTATGATAATTAACGGGAGATTTGTGTCGCCACACACCAAATAACAAGTTTTGTCAATGTGATCAATCCATCGTAACTTCACACTTTAGCAGCCAGCAGAAAAGCAATAAAGATATTACCTGTTTGGTTAGAGCAGTCTAGTAGTCGTCAGTTCCTTCTCGCTGAACTGCATGTTTTATGTTCGCATTTGGATCGTTGAATGATGGGTGGCACAAAAGTATTAATAATGCAAAGCAGCTTCATCCCTTTTAATTTGATTTTGTTTTACGTTGCAATAACGGCTGTCATTGCTTATGGGAGAGAATGTGGCGCAGTAGTTGTAAATTAAAATTTGAGTCGAGTCCACACTCGTCTAGTGCTACAAAACAGGAATCAAATCAGCTCTCTGTCACCTACCGTATGGATTAATAGAGCAAAAATGTGAACAAATATTTATGCTCAGAAGCTACACATTTTGAATGTTTGCACGGAATCAGGTTGAGTAGTGTGGTGTATAGTGGTAGTCAAACAAGGAGAAAGGTGAATATGTGAGTACATAGTTACGTGTGTATTTTTAATAAGAAAAAATGCAAATTACCCGTTTTGTTGCATGCACTCATTCATGAAACGAGTAAGTGTCTTAAAAGAGTGGAGGAGAGCAGAACACTTTTGCCAATTAGTTACAACCTGACTCAACAATAAAAAAGGGAGTGTCTTTGCTGTCGACTTTGACTTGTCAAAATATGAGTCAGCAGCAGCCACACAGTCACTACCGTTGAACACCATCACATCAGTCAGCATCACCCTTTTTCATAATATTGAAGAAAATGAAATGGAATACTTTAATACTTAAGCAGAAGGCGACAGTATACATACATAAAAGTTCATCAGCATTTTTCGAGCAATATGAGTCGATTTTGTTTTTAATTTAAAATATGCAAGTTGCCTTGCAGTGCCGTTTAGTTGCGTGTTGTACACACCTATTTTTTACATGCCTTCATACAACGTTATTGCTTTGTGGTGCAGTGTGCGAGTTTGTACGAGAATGCAAGCATTATGTTTATGCATTCAGATTGGAGTGTTGAGATAACGTAATGCGAAATGCAAATGTGCTCCGATAAAGAAAAAAAAAGATGCAAAAACAAACAAAGCGACAAGGGAGACATGTTATCAAATAAAAAGGTACATATAGGGATATACACATGTTAGTTATGTCTTTTACCATAACATAGATTTTCTTCTTGGTGGCTCGCGACTGCTGTGGCGTGGTTGTGGCGCAGTAAGTTAGGTTGACGACTAAAAGAGATTTTTGCCTCTGGGAAGTTTTTCTAATTAAAATGCAATAATTGAGAGGGAAGCTCATACATTATTCCGACAAAGTGCAGAGAGTCGCAGAGACAAAGATGTGAGTGTGGATGCAGGGCCGTGTTCTTTACTTATGCATATTTTGAGTAGCAAGTGGTTTACCCTAATGAAATCTTTAATTACGATTTTTCACCGGCTCAACCTCCTTGTTTTATGTGACATTTTTCTTACTTTATTACTACAGCAAGGTTATAAAGATGCTCTGGGAAATGTGAAACTGCATCATCAGCAAACAACTTCTTTGACTACGAGTATGCATACACATGAATGCGGCTTCCCATTTATTAGTACAAAATTGCCAAAAACTACTGCTTCCTTATTATTATTCTGTTTGGGGCTAACAACAACAAGGTAGCATTAGAAGATCCTCCTCTTCTTGCTTACTACATTACACTCTTACATTGGAAAAATGATGACAATGCAAATTGGTGGTAATAGCATCTCCGTAGGTTTCGGGCTGGGAGCAAAATGTGCAGATTTATGTCATTAGAAACTCTACTAATTTTTTCCTCCCTAAACAGTTCAAATCTACTAATCGGAGAACAAGATGATGAAGATGATACAGTGGAGTATAATGCCCCAAAATTAATGCTGCTGTTGAGTTCATACTCCTCAATTTATGTTAGTTGTTTCTTTTACTGCAAACAATTATACTGTTTTGCATGGTCCGGCTTTTTAAGTGATACACGTGAGAACGGGCAAAAAACGTTGTTGTTGGTTAGCTTCAAAAATGCATATGAATATGGCGTGGCAATGCCCAGCCAGGGCCACGCCATCAAACTGGTTTTGATCACTGCGCTATCATCCCATAGTATCTAGCGGGTCTCACTCTCAACATCCCCATAAAAAATGTTTTCCATTCCTCCTAATTTTTTAAACTGCAAAACTGAGGACTTGTTTTGCCAAAAAGAGGATTTTTCATGGTTGTCCACTCTTGGTTTTTCTAAATGTGCGTAAAATAGTATATAACAACTACTGACATCGTGGCTTTGGCTGGGAGCAATATGAGTTTGCTCGTAGTAAATCCTCAAAAAAAAATATTCCCTTTCTCTGGAAAAAGCCGAAAGCAATCCGCTGCAGCTCAAATGGACAAGACGACAAGAATAATAATTGGCTAACAATATGCTGCAATACAAAGTATCTTGCAAAGTAGTTTTTCCAACTTAGCTTCAAATATCTATATCTCGAAAAATCCATGATAGTTGAGAAAATACACCGATTTGTATTCCGTCTCAAGCCTCACATATAAATATGATGTGTATTTCTGCACACAACATTATAGCTACAATGGCAATAAAATATATCCGATGGGATATGCATAAATATGCAAATGAAACACGCATCTTGTAACTATCATACGTGGCCATGTGATTTTTGCATATTATCGAAAGCTTGAAAGTGGTAGACAGTTTGTGAACATTACTCAAAATAAATGACCAGACATGGATTTTTTGCGAAGCATAACCAGCTCGTATGTACTATTACACTCTGCTACGCAATGAGAGAAGAAGTAACTAGGAGAATATTTTTCCCTGCTTTAAATCATTCCTATATATTTTGTTAAAATGACAATTTACGTACTATTAGGATATAATTCATGTTTTAATAATGGAAAGCATGCCATCATGTTGAGCCATAATAA
This sequence comes from Orchesella bifasciata, assembly GCA_034697805.1. NCBI lineage: Eukaryota > Metazoa > Arthropoda > Collembola > Entomobryomorpha > Orchesellidae > Orchesella > Orchesella bifasciata. The sequence continues at coordinate 9,555 of JAQGAP010000444.1, read as the reverse complement.
TAGCTTTTCACCGATGACCAGCAACAGCCAGAAAGTCAACAACCAACAGAAAAAAAATCATGCCAAGCGATTCCCTCTCTCTCACACTTTTATTGCAGTTTTACTCGTATGAAACTGAAAGGTTGAAGGCTGGACTGGACTTTTTGCAGATTTATTTTCTATCATAAAATAGCCATTCTCCCTCTCTCTCGCAGCAGTGTAATAATAATGGCAAAGCCATTTTCAAATTTAAGGATTTGCATGACTTGACTCGTCGTTTTGCTTGTTTATAATATTCCTGTTGGCCATAGTATTCTTGTAGTTAATGGCTCTGGCTGTCGGACAAAGTAGATAAAATGATACATGGCGACTCGTTGTGTTCCTGATGGCGTAAAATGTGTGTAATGGTGTGCTGAAAACCGTATATTTTGTGCAAATGAAAGGATGATTTCTCTCCCTATTGATTCTTTGTAGTTTTACTGTGCAGTCGTCGCATTACCATTATTACGTACCAGGCAAGAAACATAATAAGTGATGGTTGTATTATAGCAAAGAACTTTGACGTCACTTTAATATTTTAAAATTCTTTTTTAAATATTATACCGAAATAGGTTTGTCTGGTTCCAGTTATGGGTTGAGTTGATGTGTTGGGTTGATGTGGGTTAATGCAAATTACTGAAAATTATTTCGATTTACTCCGTTTCTATATTATGTACTGTTCAAAACTGCATATAGCCGAATAAGACATAGTAGGTTCACCTGACATCCAACCCAAACCAAATCTCTTCCAGTTCGTGTTTGAAGTTTGAACCGATGCAGTAGAGAATTCTACTCTCATTTTCTAACTTCGCAAAAAATTGTGCCATATTGGTGGCGAGTTCAATCAACCAAACGACACACTTTTGAGTAAGGATATTATGTATCTAATGCATGTACCTTTGGCTGTACCTTTAAAATGTATTTAGGCTTCGTGTTCTCTCTCAAAGTATTCTACTTTCTACTTCCCATGATTTTTATACCCTTCAAAAACTGGATGCTCCACACTTTGTAATATAGGTAACTAGCATTTTTCGTGGAATGGAAAGACACAAAAAGTGTAATGCGTGTGTTGTTCCCTTTGATGTAGAAATCGATGAAATTTTTCCATTCTCCTTTTTCTTTTCTTCAACTCTTCGTCCCTTTCATTCTCTTCCTTCAACATGCATTCATACCTACATAATAATGTACAGTATATAGGAACAAGAAAGCGTGCATTCTTTGTTCGAATCTTCTTCCTCTTTTTTCAGAAAAAGCTGGGAGCTTTCTACTTTTTCTCTCCTATTTTTCATGCATCCCGTCTGTCTTCTCCCAAAAAAAGAAGAAAGCAAAAATTGGTAAAGAAGCGCATTCAACTTCACTTTCTACTTTACTGTTTGTGGTAGTGTGTGAGTGTGTGTTTGGGCTGGTTTTCTGCATCCCGCCCGACCGGCACGTTACCTTACGTTGCCTACTTTTTACTCTCTCCATCCTTGACTTGATTCATCGGTATCTACTAGCTATATCTCCCGAATCTGAAATTGGAGCAGTCTTTCCCAAGACCACGAAAATGGTTTATATTGACTTGAGTTGAGAAAAAAAGTGGGAAACACACGTTCACTCAATACTCAAATCCTCACACAGAACAAAAGAAGAAAGAATAGGTTGAACGGAGTCGGTCTTCCTCTGTCTGTCTGTTGCCTTCTTTCACTGCTCTGCAGTATCGTCATCATCATCATCATCATGATCGTCATGATGAACAACATCACAAAGAAAATCGGAAAAGGTGCTTTCTTCACAAACTTTCTTGGAACATGAAAAAAAGCCAATATTGCATACGACATGAATGAAGCAAGGGGTTTTTGGTCGTCTTGCATGTACGAGGATGGGCTTCCATGTTGTGTGAAAGTTCATGAAAAAAGCGAAGCGACTTTACATCCTTTTCTTGGACTTGGACTTCCCGTCCTTATTCACTTTTTTCTTCCTAAAAGATAACAATAAAGAATCAACCTTTAGCTCGCACTATATTACCTTTTTTTCTTTCCTTTTGCCATTGTTATTGGTGTACGTACACACTAGAGCATTCTAGTAGTAGATCCTCCTTTCTTTTCATATCTTTTCTACTGACATGACTGCTCCCTTGATTGACTGATTTACCAAGCCACAACACTCTGTTATGTGATGGCAATGTGTTGTAATAAACTTTCGGTTGAAAATGTTAGCTTTAGAAAAAATCTCCTGTTTTTTTACATGAGATACAAAAGTGTAAGGTCATCCAATAAGTCATTGTTCTCTGAAAGCCTTCACTCACTCAGCCATCCCCATGTTATCATTAGTGTGCTATCATATTATATATCATCAAGGAAAAATGCCACGAGGAGTGCTATAGCTTGTGTGATCTGATTCAAAAATTCCTGCTTGGTTTTAAGGTTCAGTACGTTAACAACTCCTTTCACAATTCCTGATCTGCTCACCTTTCCCTGATTTCCCGTGTGGAAATCGGAAGAATATTATTATTCACCAGGTTTTTGTTTGGCTCTCCCTTTTGTCCCGTCCAACCTGGGTCTACCTTTTCCATGATGCTCTCTTAGGATTTCCAGTTTTATGTTGTTCTGGACAAAGCCTTTGGGAATTTGGTGTGCATCCCGTGCACGAAAACATAAAAACTGAATTCTGAACATTTTAAAGATCGAAAATCGATCTGAGAACAGAGTAGGATTCGCACAATGTACATTTTCAAGTCCTCCGCTGAATTTTGAATGATTTACGTGCAACGGTGATGGCCTGATCTGCTTTCTTCCTTCAAGTTTCTTGCCTGGGTGAATAATGTCCATGGAAAATGGAGTCAAGAGATTCTAATGTAGAGTATAATGTAGCTTTTATATTGGCATTAACTGACCTTTCTATAGATTGGGATTGGGAGCGAGTCAAGTTTTCAGTGAAAGAAGAAGAAGTTCATAAGCATACATAAATGTATTGCTTCCCCTACTTTCCATTTCTTTAAAAAGAGTATCGATTTTGGCATCAAGCTTAAAGTTGCTATTGTCATTGTCACTGTTCGTGTTTCAAATTGGCAAATTGACAGGAGTACGAATGATGCTACGTATATATTTTTCGTCCAAAATAATAAACAGGTCGAGGAGAAAAGAGAAGCAGACTTGTATTGTATTGTGGGAGGGAAAGCATTCTGTTTTGTAAACTTTCTGACTCATGACGTTAGCTAGCATTGAATAATGCACGGGTTGTACTACGAGTTCACTTTGTTTGCTGGTGGTGTATATAGCATGTGGCTAGTCCACAGGAAGGAAATCGTTACAAATGGAAATTCCTCGAAAAACCCTTACCAAAACCCAGGAAAACTATCACCACAGCAGGCAAAGCAGTTTTACTTCAACCAAACTTAATTTTACATTCCAGTTTGTCTGATTAGGAACGTAGACAAACTCAGTGATAGTCACCTTCAAGCAAAAATTCGATAATGGAAAACATACTACTAAAAGTATACGCTTTTGGAAGGTGGCAATTTCTTGGACGTGACAAGGTCGCGTCGAAAGTAGAACCGCAGCCCATCGTCGTCATGCAGTACGAAAAAATATTATGGTTTTTGTGCCGACGCTGTATCTACCACTGTTGCATACTAAATAGTCTCGCTAGCCACTTTCCCATGATCGATTGACAGTTTTTGTCTTAAGAGTGGAATCGCCGGTTGACAACTGACAGCTTAATACGAACAACATAAATGTCTTCTTACCTGTATAAAAATGTTATTGTGTGTCAGAACACGAGAAATGCAATCGTTGAATTGATATTTTGTTGTTGAAGACATGGCGAAATGTGGTTTGTTGGCATGTCTTAGCAATATTGCTAATAAAAAATACGAAGTAATATGAACAATATATATTGTTCATATTACTTCGTATTTTTTGTGGTGAATTCATATTGTTTGCAAATAGAAGACGTATAACATGAAGACTTCATTAAAAATTCAAAAGAATGTTGAGAAGGTAGAGGTATTTTAGCAAATCTGTTAGCTTTTATTATGTAAATATGCATTTGAATCGGAAGAGTAAGCCTTCTTGCGTAATTAAATTTTTAAAAACGTTTGGTTGATTTATTGTTGAAGAATACTACCCAAAATGGAACCGGTAAACCCATAGCCTGCACAAATTTTTAATACGTTCACAAAACTTTGAACGTCGCTGCACTTTATTATTTATGACTGCAGTTCCACCACTACTTTCTTTTATACTCAGATTCAGCATCAACAAAGTGAAATCAATTGAGTTTATTTAGCGGAAAATATTTTGAAACCATACAGCAAAAATCATATTACGATGATGGCTCCAAAACAACTAGCTATTTCCTCAAAATACAGTGTTAGGGTTCCATTTGCAAGGACAAAAAGTAAAAGGGTAAAAGCCTCGTGCATTATATAACACTTAGGTTTTAGGGAAATTGCAGCCTCATCACATCACTATCATGCTCAAATACCGTTCATACTGCGCCTCTATCTATGTGCGTAGTGGTACGTATCACGTAATAATCTCATGGAAAAACTAACAGAGGCAGTAATACCCATTCCCATTTCCCACCCATGCACTACTCCTATTATTATTGCCACCAGCACTTTTCTCATCAGCATCTAGCACGCAGAGAGAGAATTAAGAAAGAAAGAGTTTTTGAACTGCATTGTACAACGCATAAAAAACAAGTAGCTCCATTCCATACCAGATAATATAATATTGCATGCACATTTCTACTTACTTTCTCTTCTCCCCCACATTTACATATTGTCTTGCATAATAGCAATATGCACACACACAAAGGGAAAGCAGCTCGGAGTTGAGTGAGAGTAAAGTGCGTTCTTGTGTAAAAATGTGACTATTTTTACAGCTTAGCTCAGCAACTATCACAACTACAACCACTGCTCTTAAAACTTTTTACAGCTTTTTGAAGTAGTTATGCATCCACGCATTTTCATATTACTCAAACATATTCTTCCTTTTTCATCCCATCTTCTTCCTTTCTGGCTTCCGGGTATTGTTTGGAGGATGTTGTCAAAAAGCTGGCTCCTTCTCTGTTATTCCCTTGAATGTAAGTATGCTTTCACAGGAAGTATTTACATGGTTGGCATATTACGGTATGATGATGATGATTATGCCAATGTCAAGGTTTTTTAAACAACCGAAAGAGTTAAGAAGCTTACCAAGAAATGCACTTGTATCATAACAAAAGGAGTTCAAAAGAAAGAGCTCAAGTTATATACGCAGAATACTTAAAACCTCCCCTGTCTCCGCCGCGGTAGAGTTTTTCCACTCTCGTTAATTATTGAGAGAGAGCTAAATCATTAAAATTTTAATTTTCTTGTTTGTTTTCTCAATTACAGATACTAGGAAAATTGACCTTCATCCTGTGGCCCGTTAGCCAACTCGTTACTAAAAGGTAAGCTTTACAAACAAGTCTTTTAATATAGCATCCCTGCTTCCTTTCTTCTTTAGAAGTCGTGAAACATGTACTTGTAGCGCACACACACAACTCGTAAATTATTCAAGTTCAGAATTATGCAGACCCTGTCATTTTATCACCATGTGGGTGTTTATATTACAGCTTGGTTGATACGTTCGTACATAACAAACGTGCGGATAAAAACTAACGAAGCACACATTATGAAGGTGTGGTCTTGATATGAAAGTTGTGAAGCTGCTCCGGATCATCAACATAAAGCTACTGTTTACTGTTTTGTTGGATGTTGCAGAAGCAAGTCATAAAAAGATAGGACAATCAAAATGACCCTTTTTCTCTACTCGAAATATCATCATCCATACATTCATAAGCTGGGCTATTTTAGAATTAAATCACGACAGGATCATAATGATTGTCGTGAGCTATCCGATAGCACTTTACTTTTTACAGAAATGAAGCGTATTTTCAGCTAGACTCATTCCCCCAGGATTCAGCATTACATGAGCCTTGTGCCTGGATTTAGACAAAAATGTATCATTTTCCAAAAGCCTGTCAATCATCCCATACCATGCGGTTGATGATGATGATCATGGTATGCAAAGTTGTATAGAGGATGATGATGATGATTATGACATTTTGGCGTGGGATTAGGCTGTCCAATCACTTTCTTGTAATGGTCCCCGCTTTTGTTGATACTGGATAAAGAGTAGTGCTTATGAAAGCAAATTCATGTTTCCCTTTCATCATCCATGTTGGTATGAAACTACGAATAGCTGGGTATTGTATACACTGCGTTGCGTGGCTCGGTTGCGGTTTATTGAATGCTAAAGTAAAAGCAACTAAAATATACACTACGTATCAAGCAAGTCGAGTTCTTTGGATTTTTGTTATTTTTTCAATTCTGATAAGGCAAAAGGAAACCGTATAATGAAAGTCTGTATTTGTCAACAGTCCGGAAAGAAATCGTGGATATCCAGAAACGCATTTTCTCTTTTCTATAAGATATCGTATCACAATACCGTCCAGAGTAAATTGGCTGTACTCGAGCTTGTCTAGTAATACCAATGCCGATATCCTAAATCCCCATAAAAATTCATCTATGCATGATTCGATGATGAGTTAGTGATGGTATTTTTCCGTATAATCAATATCCTCTAGTAGTACCAGGTAATTGAAAGTAAATCCTTTTGGAATATCGTTACATATTTACAATGATTACCGCTAGCTTACAAGTCATTGACATGGAAGTATCTTCCAGAGCATAATGATGATGGCGACAACTACAAAGGGCTTTACGGCAGATTAAGTGAAAGCATTCTATACGTAGCCTCAAGAGCCGAATTCATTTTCATGGAAAACAAGACAAAAGAAAAGGGTTGTTGATATTACCAGGGATGAAATGAATCGTGAAATAATTCCTTCATTCCGTATTCAGCTATTATCATCATTTTTTGTAAAGCTACATCATCAATAGCACCATTATTCGCATCTATCTTCTCAAATTGACCAACTTGGTTGGCCGATTCCCTAAAGCCCAGCTGTGGAAGAAAGTAGTTGTTTTAGGTAACTTCCGCCTCAAATCTATTTGATTTTCGATTTTTATTCCCACTCCATATTTCTCTCCGTATGGAAGTTTGGTAGAGATGATGATGTTAGAATTTCGAGAGATTCATACATGTGCAGCAGCAGCCCAAAGTTTGCTTGAAGCAAGCAAAAGAAGAGGACCACATTAGGAAACATTGAATTCTAAGCGGACACAATAAAAAAAAGTCCCGTGCCTTGTGGCTCACTAGCTGCATGTGATAATATGTCGCTTTCTCAACTGTATAGGTGGTATTATTGTGTATCCACATGCCATATTTTTGGCTACATCTTTATCTCTCATTGTAGAGCAGCATGTTATTACAGGCGGGGATGGAGATGCATCGGTTTCCTGTGTTGGTTAGGCTTACTATTCTTTCCTGCCTTGTGGAATAAAGTCTTCATGCATAAAACAGGAGATTCTTGGAAAAAAGAAAAGCAAAGAGAAAAAAGCTCTGGGAAAAGTCGTCTCCGTCCTGTCGCTTATGTTGCCAGTGGCGTGGCGGCGGTGTGGTGGTAGAAACCATGCAACCATGCACCTTCAAACCACTTCCACCTTCATTGTATTGTAAGTTTCTTTATTTTTTCTTCTTCTTGGAGCTAGCCCGAGGATGAGATAAATGTCGTATTATTTGAGAAATAGTCCTTTCAAACTCCACTCAAGCAACAGACAAAATACGAAAAGAAAATGAAGATATCATAGCTCCCAGACTGCGTAAACGATTGTCTGCTGGACTGTTCTTCCATTGCATAACTATACCGTGCCATGTGGCATTATTAAACATGCACTTTTCCCTTTCCCTTTATTTTTTAACAAAACCACACTTATTCGGAAATATACAGTTATTTCTTGGTCTCTGCCCCTATTTTGTTCTTGTGAGCTTTTAAAGATATTGCATTTTGTCATGTAATTTTCTACGTCGGTAAAAGTTGTGAAGAGGAGACCAAGGCCATGAAAAATTTAGTCAAAAGTTGAGACGAGACAGACACATGAACATAAGAGACTCCCATTTTAGGTTCATTTCTATTGCTACAAATGTCTCCATCATCATCGACAGTCTGTCTGAATTACCTCTCGTCGTACGTAGTCCTTTTCTTTTTGTCAATTTCGTTTTGTTGTCTCTTTAATGTCATTCATTCGTCCAAGTCGAAAGCCATCCACCACTACTACTCTCATTCAATACGCGAAGAGAATACAAAACCCACATCATCCTCATCGTGTCGGTTTGCAGAGTGCATTGTTAGTTGGAGTGGGCGTAAAACAAAGCTACCTACTTGCACCACCACAACTCAATAATACTTACTTTCGCATCGCACACGACATGACATGCAAACTTTTTTCTTCTTCAAATAACCATTTTCAGAGAAATGCCCTTGAACGAGAGCAAGAGCATTTCACTGGTGGAAAACTAGAAAAGCCCAGTGCACTTTTATCATCAAAAAATGTATTGGATCACCATTCATTCCTAAGTTTTAGCCCACTACTTTTTGACTGGTGCAACCTAGTAGTGTTTTTCTGTATTTTCAAAAAAAAAAATCCTTGTTTTGTTTATCCCGTCTTGAATTTCGACAGCGAGGGCAGAACAGAGATAACTTGACGAGGGACTGGTTTCCATAAAAATATTTTTAAAATTATTGGGTTCATTCCAATCGAATCAAGTTCCATTCCGAGAGATGAATGCCTAGATGCTGTCTGGTGGTGCAATGTAATGTAATATTCGTTTAAATAAGTATATTGCAAATATGCAAATCACACAGATAATAATAACAACGTAGCCTAAAACTGAAGCAAGTGAGGTGAGGAACAGCAGTTGTGTCAAGTCAACCTGACTCTAGCAGCCCAGTCATTCATTATCATTAAAAAATGTTGCATGCATCATTCATGTGTAAAGTAAGTAAGCTATCGATCAACGTGTTGTTTGGTGAAGTTGTTGGTCTGCATTCATTCGCAATATATAATTTCAGGTCGAAAAATGTTTCCCTTTTGTCCAGCTTGAGGCTATCAAAAGGAATATAAATTTTGAGCTGAGTCAACTCAAAGTGATTGGGAGTGAAAGGAAATAATACAAATGGCTTTTGTTGTGGGATGATGATGAGCATCATGATCATCATGATTGCCGTATGTTAGTCTTTGCGACTGGCAAATTTTATGTATTCTGCTTTGAATACAAAAACGTCTCGAGGGAACAAAATCCTGTGAAATTTATGCTCATTCAAAACAGTTGGCAATTCATTATCACATATTTCGGACTGAAACAAGATCAACAATATATTTGAGCTGCTTTGGAGGAGAAAAGGTGGTTGATTAAGGCTGTGACATCATTGCGCAATCTTTCAGAAGATAAGTAGCATTTTTTGCTCTGGCTCAATGTCAATAAGCCACCTCTTCTTTCCAAATTTGATAAATCTATAGGCACTTAACTGATATCGACTGTCTGACATTTGGAAATAGATAAAGAGCTTTGAAATAAATTTAATAAAAGGAAATCTGAGGAAATTACTCAAAGAATCTTACCC
>JAQGAP010000443.1:0-35117 GCA_034697805.1 Orchesella bifasciata | reverse complement strand
ACTGCAAAATCTCAGAACAGCTTCTCCATTAGAACATTGGTAGTATGATGAACAATCGGATGGGTTAGGAATGTAGTCATCTTCTGTTCCGCACCGTATTACACAGCTTTCATTTGTGGTGGTTTCAGGATCCCCCGTTACCTCAGTCACTTCCTCTTCAGTTGTAGTTTCCTCTGTGACTTCCGTCACTTCTTGTTCTTCCGTCGTGCTTTCTTCTGTGACTTCCGTCACCTCTTGTTCTTCAGTTGTGCTTTCTTCTGTGACTTCCGTGACTTCTTGTTCTTCAGTTGTGCTTTCTTCTGTGACTTCCGTGACTTCTTGTTCTTCAGTTGTGCTTTCTTCTGTGACTTCCGTGACTTCTTGTTCCTCTGTAGTTATTTCCTGCTCCTCCGTAGTGCCCTCAGTGACCTCTGTAACTTGCTCTGTTGTTGTTCCTTCCGTTGGTTCAGTTGGTCTTGTCGGCCTTGTGGGACGTGGCCCTTCGGTAGGTCGTGTAGGTATAGTAGGTCGGGTAGGTCTCACCGTCGCCACACCACGTTCATTTGACTCACTGCTGTCAGATTCACTAGAGTCTGAATTAGATGATGGTCGTGGTCTTGGCCAATTACCATTATTACCTTGGCCCGGATTGGAAGGTCTCCTGTTGAAAACTATGTGGCTAACTATCCCTGAAATTGAAATTAAAAAAGCATAAAACATTATGTTGCAATAGATATATCTAAAATCAAATTGGCAATGATTTATATTACTCACGCCTGGCTGGTCTGACTCTAATTTCTTCACTTGATGAAGTGTCATTCTCTTCAGAACTGGAAGAGTCTCTAAAACGAGATCTAGCATTTACTAGTAAAACTGTTGCAGCGAATAACAAAAAGACCAACGCAAACTTCATATTTAGTTCTGCTTATTGAGAAGTTGTTCCAAAACCGTTGACATAAGAAAGTAAGCCAACTCTGCTCAACTGCAGAGTATATATATATTTACAAAATTTCAAGTAGGCGAGGTTGCAAATCAATAAAATTCATGTTAATATTGTTGTTGCTCCTATAAAGAAACACCATCATATCGAAGCCGAGGTCATAAAGTCATGATAATTACGTGTTTGCTTTCTTTTAATCTTATAAGCTTTTACTTTCCTGAGTAAATGAGCAGACAAGAAAAAATTTAGCATGATTATACAGCAGCAGCACAGGTGTATTTTGTTCAATAGTTATTTACGCATATTTATATGAATCGCGACATAACGCCTCCGAGTATGAGATATTTCATTTACAAAAATGCGGAACTATTGTACAAATAAAAACCTCATAAATATGAATATCCGTAAGTGGCTAACCTTTTCCGAAATCGTCATTGACAGTCATTAAATTATTATCAGACGCAGAATCTTCTGATGACAAAGATATGACGTGGTTGCAATGTCAGAATGCATGATTTAATCTTAACGATGATGTTAAAAGCTTGACATTTAGATCGAAAATGCTGAAAAACATGCGCTACGTACTAGCCTATTCATTCAAACAGAAAGCTTGTGTTATAAAAACACGTGCAACCAGATATCTCACCATAATAATATGCGATTCAATCATAAAATTCATAAGCTTTATCGACTGGAAAATAACAAATGTTGCATTACAAATGATTACGTCTCATTTCCACTTTCAATAGTCAGCCTTCTCGAATTCCAGCCATATTTATTAACAATGCACTTAAAAACACTTCATAATGGTAAGTACAACAGATGAAATAATGAGATTTTAATTTGATTCTGGAGCGTAAGTAAATGCGTACAGAGTGCCTGAAGTGTATCCTGCACAGACGATGTCTGTATAACCATCTCCGTCAAAGTCTCCCACAGCATACTTACCAACCGTGGTCTTTTCAGTATCAACAAGTACGTGCTTGTTGTAGGTCCAGTTAGTTGGATCATCAGATACTGGTTCAAGAATATAATGCTTTCCATCGTCATCTCCTGAAAGAAGGACATATGGCTTGCGCTTTCTGCAAAGTTCAACCAATAATTTTTAAAAAGGTTCAAGCTTTGATTCGTTGTAAACAAAGTGATTAAATGTACTGAATAATAAGTTGTATCAGCTTACCCTCCTCCTGGTAAAGTTTCCTCTTCGTAAGCTTTAGTTGGATAAAATGGCTGCAAAATGAATAGGCAAAGCAAATGTAAATACAATAATGCTATAAACATCTTGCATTTTTTGCACATTCCACAATATATTTTACTTAATCATTTACTTTAGGAGATCCAGGAGTCATGGCCTGTCCCCCAATGATGGTATTTGCAATGAATTCATCAGCAAGAGTGTGTTTGACAAATTGCCCCGAAGTAAAGTTTTCTGGGATTTCATAAGCATAAACAAAACCACGAGTATGATTGTATGCGCTGATCAGAATATCATCTTTCCCGTCTTTGTTAAAGTCGTAAACATAAAGATCAAATGTTTGGCCAACAGTTGTATCAATTGGGATTGTTCTGACTTGGCTCCAGTCGGTCCACTTGCCATCCAATGAATAATAGAGCATGAGTCTTTCGTTGAAAAATTCTGCTGCGACAATAACATCATATTCTTGTCCTCCAGATGTCAATTTTATGTTGCGGAAATGGACATCTGCCCCATCTTCATGTATGATATGTTGAATCCAACCAGTCAATATGGGAGTAATGTCAATGGGCAATCCAGGATTTTCCAACCACACCAATTGCTTCTTCGTTGCTCCGAGAATTGGCTTGAAAAATCGTGCTGTTGAGATATGAAATCACATAATGCAGTCAGATAACACAATCTCTGGATTTCACTCACATAACCACCACATTTTGCATGCATAATACTTTTCAACTGATATAATCTGTTATGTTATGATGGATGTTTTGTTTGCTGAAAAATTAGCTTATACTAGCAATACAGATATACATTATATTCATATTTTCTGCAATGTACGAACCAGTTAAAGCATCCAAATCACCATCTCCATCCATATCCTTCCAAATTACACGATGATATGACCAGTCGTCACTTCTATCTAAGGCTGCAATGTTCATTGGCCCTGTAGGAGGATTCTGTTCATCAAAAGCAGAGATTAGAGATCCGAAAGCTTAAATGACAAGATTTAAAAAATTCAGATAAGTACCTGGCGTGTATCATAAATTTCCAAACGTCCATGAGTCTTGGGTGGGACCAGAAATCCTGATGCCCAAATTATAGCGGAAGTGTTAAAAACTTCAACTATAAAAACACAATTTCATAATTAGCAACTAATAGTTATAAGAACCAGAGCTCGGCAGCATGAATTACTGCAATGGCTTACATGGAATCTGATCTGGATTATTTGGCCACGGGGCCGTCCTGTCAATGACTTCAAGTTCCCAGTTAGCAATATTGCTAAAGTTTCTTCCCAATCCTCTTAACATATACTTTGGATCATTGGTAGGATTGATGGGGTTAAAAGTGGAAACGTAAAGGGTATACCTGCAATACAATGATGAATGGATTCATGAGGGACTTGATATCAAAATTCGTATGGCAATATTTAAAGAAGTTTCTGTATATATACCGATCCCCAATGAATCCCGTTTCATCTCCTTGATCTATGTAGGCCTCCACGAAAGCGGCAGCTGGAAGTGGTATTGAACCTAATGCTCTAGGTACAGCATTTTGGGCAGTTGTAAGGGCCAAAAGCCCTGCGCCAACAAGACACAGTTGGAAAAATGCTCCCATTCTGAGTAACAATCTAATCCTTGCTTCTTGTCACACCTTCGAAACCTCAACTTCCAATGACTTGTGATATTGAAAGTAGTTCATTATAAATAACAGCATAATTTGGTGTCATATCTATCGATCAAGCTTATCAGTCTTGCATTGCTAGAAGATAAGCGAATCAAATCGAAGGGAAATCATGCTTTTCCACTTGTCAATCACTCGTCATAAGCGGAGACAGAATGAGATTGCTGTACAATCAGAAATTACCATACACTACAACATAATAATAACATGTTATATAAGGGGGCACCGTGAGATACTTGGTCTTTCCGAGATTCTAAAGTCGAATGTGATCGTCTGATCTAATACAAGTGATAATTTGATCTGATTGAACGTTTAATTATTAATTACTGCTGGGAATTTATGCTCCAATGTTATTTACACAAGTATGCAACTCTGTGTGCGAATAGAAAATTAAAACGAAAGTAATCAAAGTACATGAACATGACGCATTAGGAATATAGGCATATGTTTAATTTCTTAAATTTTGGCCAATGATTTACTTTGGGGTGACCTCGTGGATCTTCAACACAAAGTTGCATGCATTAATTGTATATGTTTGGGAATACACATAAACATATTAAACATACGACACCATACATAATTTTTAAATTGTAATGCATCCGTTCATCCGTCAATTTGCAAAACACTTGATTTGTAATGTAATTTTATGCAAGTGTTTTTTTGGTTAGCTGAATAACGTGGGCATATTACAGAATGGAAGATTTCTGGAGGGTTCTGGATTTCATACTTTAACCTTGCTTCGGGAATACCAAGTACAAAGGATGGATGATGTACCCCCTCCCAATGCAGCAACATAAATCGAAAGTGTAAGGCCTTGAGGATCTGGAATAATGACAGGAAATTGATACTGATTTATAATAAAGTTGTACGCATTAAAAAGCACCCCATCGCGTCACCACTATAAAAAAAACCAGTATAGAACATTCTGTCACCGTCACATGGAGTAGTGACATGAACTGGGCACATTAGTTAGTCGTCTAAATTGAAAACAATAAAATAAATGAGCGATGACCATTTGTTATTGGCTTCAGTATCACTTTGAACTTTGTGGAGTGCACAATAAAGATCTGGAACTGCTTAACATAATATTTACTCGCTTTGTTTACGATAAGTGATAGTACACATATAACTTGACTTGTGCTTAGTCAATGGTGATTTAAATAAGTGTTTCTCAAGCTTTTAACTTTTTACAACAAAGAATATATGTAAACTTATCGTTCGCTATGGGGCATACTAAGATCATCATACTTTTCTTGGTTCTCCTCTCAGTTTTTCTTTCCACATTTTCCAAACCAACTAAAAGATACAGATATGACGCAGAATTCTTGGATTCTGAAATCCAACGGATAAGATCTGGAAGGGCGGAGGTATTGGAACCCGTTTGGACAGTAACTAAAAAACCTGCAGTCGCCGAAGGAGGCAATACTACTGGTATTGTTGAAAAGGAGGAAGAAAAAACGTCCAAGTCCAGTTCCTATGAGGAAAGCACCGAAGAATCTGGAGATAGTGGGGCATACTATGGTAGCTCTGAGGAAATCGATATTACTTGTGCCCCTGGAAAGGGTTGGCATATCCGAGGCTCGTAAAAAATTCAAATTACAAACATGGCCATTGCTGTCAAAATGCCTCAAAAATAAATAATTCTGACCATTTTAATCCCGTGTAGGTCAAAGATGTGTCCCTTTGAACTGCCCAGGAGGTCCAGCAGAGAGAGACTTTAACACGGGAGAATGCCTTTACTCACATCAGCCAAGGGGCCGATTTAACAAACCATTTACACAGTGGAATGATCTAAAGTATGCTCATATTATTTCAATTACAAAATTAACCCCATGAATATTACTGAACTGAACTAATGTCATTTATAATCATTTATAGCCACGTCTATCGGCAAAGCCCAATGTCGACACATTTCGTTAGAAGCATGATCTTGATGAGGAAAGGATGAAAGGGTCATCCATCAGCTGGATTCTCTGTATCACTCTCAAAAGCAGATATCCTGATGAAAAGTACAATATCAGAGCTGATCAACGTGTGCAGTTGGCCTTCGTCACGAGACAATGTATATTAAGTTCAAGATCTTCACATTTTGATACTGATTCTAACATTTGTAACATAATTTCTGGGAAATAATAATAAAAATATTAAAAGTACGCAAATTTTTTGGAAGTTAAATTGGAACGCAGCGCCATTCATTCAAAATACAATGCACAGGTTTAGAAGCACTTGATCAAAATTAAAGTACGTTTTTGGATTGAAAGAATTGTTTGAAAGTTTTTTGTTTACGTCGCAATCTCCATTGTCCATTTGATTTGACCTCCCTCGTCGCGTTACCAAAAATTAAGAGTCATCATGGCAGCTTTGGCGTCTCCAAAAGCACCGTCGTCTCTGGTTAAGGTCGGTCGGTTAGATGACAGATAATCGAGGTTCCAAATGAACATGTTAGTGAAGTATAAATTGTCCGTTTTTGGAAACAGGTTGCTCGTTATTCATTGTTGGGACTGGGGATTCTGTATGGGTCATCACGCCACGCTATACTCAAGAGCAAGGAGGACGCTCGGCGAGCCAAGGAGGAGGAAGAACGCCCAGCAAAGGAAGCAGCTATGAAAGCCGAAAAGGAAAAGCGGAACGCAGGTAAATTAAAGTTTAAAAAAACGTGTGACGAAAGTGGAATTTTTATGTTGATATGGGTTTAATTTTTGTACGCTTGTTTCAGAGGAAATGGCGTACTTGGCTCGAGAAGTTGGAATCAAAACAGGAGGGTGAGGGAAATAATATATACTTCTAATGCATATTTGGTAATTGTTTCATTATTCCTACCTTTGATTTATCTTTCCTAGTGGCGGAGGTTCCAAAGGAGGTGGTACTGGTGGATCAGGTGGAAGCGGACAATATCAATCGGATTGTGGTTGCTCTTATTAATCAAATATTTCTCACAAAACTTGTTTTAATAACTAATTGCCTCATTAATTTTCGTCATGTGCTTGTCGTGGAACAGCTTTAATGGTTAACCAGTTGGAATTTGTAATGTAAACCATCCCTTATGAGAGCATCAATAAATATCTAAGAAAACCATTTTGCAAACCATAGTAAAAGGTATTAAAGTGAAGTTGCTGTCAAGTTATTCTTTCCAAGCATTAGTTGTCGATTGATTCATCACTATTGCCTTCTATTCATACACGGTACACGGATCATATATCATAAATTAATTAAGTGGTTAAAGGGTACAATATCAATTAAGTCACTCTGGTTCACGTTAGGTCACCTACGACATGACAGGCTCACACCTGACTCCCTGGTAGTCGACAGTCTTACATCGTTACCTGATAAGCAGCGGATGTAGATGATAAGTTCAATGTTTCCAAGTTACTGGAATGATTTTGACGAATAAAATGCTCCTCGTTTGCCAAGTATCAGATAAGTTCAATATTTATTACATCACTGAAACCAAAGTACTTTTGTTTGGGGGTTTGAAAGACAACAACATAATAAAAAGTTATCCTAACCCAAATCATTAGTCTGATTTTGTAATTCAGTTCAAAATCTTTAGTAGTGGCGATTATTTAACAATTTTTAACTTTTCCCAATGAGTGCTACCTGTCGAGATACCGCAGCATGCCAAGCTGCTTGCACTAATAGTTGCATTCCAGAATTGGACGACCTAGGCTTACCACTGGTTCCTGAGATCCCTCCAATACCACTGTGCTTGCACATACCCTGGACTAACGCGTGGTACACACATTGGACGGAATTCAATAAAAAAGCAAAGGACTTTCACCAAGCCATGATTGATTTCAACTGGAGAATGTTGGAATGGTACTCACTGAAATCGAAGCAGTTGGAGAGGTTTGGAACTCGACATCCATACATAGCCGGTACCATTGTTTCAGGGGGTCGGATGACAATCATTTATGCTAAAGCTATCAATGATGGAGAAGGTAATTGGTTTTAATAGATGCTGCATTCTTTATTGTAACTTTCAGTGTGAAAATTAAATTCGTTCCTCATTCAACGTTTCAGTAATATGCGAAATCAAAAAGTGCCTACCTGGTGCAATTAAGGAACATGTGAAACAGCTTGAGCGGTACTTTAATTTTTCCTAAAAACATTTACGCCACATTGGTATCATCATCTAAATGCACTTTGGATTTTTAGAAAGGCCTACAAACTTTGCTTGACTGGAAAAGTTTTTCTTTTTGATTGCGACAGAGTAGTGGTTATTGATTATGACAAAGACTCTGACAAAACAGCTTATCGAAGTAAGAAATCTAAGATTTTCACAATTATACCACATTATTAAAATTGGGGCTATATAAGACCAAGCCAAATCTGAGAATGTATTGATTATTTTTTATTTTTAGATTGTCTAAAGTTCACACTCTATCGATGTAATGAAAAAATCAACATAAATGAAGCCATCACACGAGTTTATGGGTCTTTGAAACACTCGTTCATTATAGGAGGAATCGGTCAGTTAACATTTTTCCTCAAAACTAGTCTGATACAAAGCATTCTTCGTAATAGCGTAACATGATGAAACAATGATTCTTTATTTAGGTGGACTCG
The DNA here is from genome assembly GCA_034697805.1 of Orchesella bifasciata. NCBI lineage: Eukaryota > Metazoa > Arthropoda > Collembola > Entomobryomorpha > Orchesellidae > Orchesella > Orchesella bifasciata. The sequence continues at coordinate 26,757 of JAQGAP010000443.1, read as the reverse complement.
TCGTCGGTCTGTTGACTGGTTACTTTGGAAGACCTCCAATTTATGCTCGGAGGCTATATACAAGCTCCAACGTGGCATGGCTTGTGATCAAACGCAGTTTCTTGAGCTCCATACTTTATACGATAGTCGAGAGAGTTTTACTTCTTAAATTCTCAAAACCGCAAAAGTACCTTCTGTCAGGATCTGCTGGAGTGATTTGCGGAACCATTCTAGGAGTACTAGGTAATCCAAATTGAATAATGCATATTTTGAAAAGTTGAAATATTTCATACATACAATTAAAGTTAATGCTTTGTTAACAGATGAGTGTGACTTGGAGACGACAATTTGCGGAGCATCAGAATATGGAATATTTTCCTTTTTGTGTAACGCTTTCTTCAAAAATCATCCTTCGAGAGGAACCGTAGGCAGTGATACTGAACCGTAATGATGCGTGAAAAGGTTGACTGAGTAAATTATTAAGATATCTTTTATAATATGTCTTTTAAGCCCAACACACTCATTCATATCCCAAGTAATCTATTATTACGTTTCATTCGCCGTCAGTATTATGACATGAGTGGTGTTTTTGCAATAAAAATTAATCTTTAAACCTTTTAAAATATTATTTTAGCAATAACAGTTTAATCAATTTACCTAGCAAGTACCTTGTTCAATTTCCCTTAAGTGTTATCACTTCGCCCCTCAAGAACATAAAGTCTTTGAGAACTTTGATTTGCTTACAACGATGCTGCTTGTACGGTACCTAAACTAAATATAGTATGGAATGATCTCATGGAGTGATCCATAAATCGAACCCCATGCCGGGGCTTGTCTGAAAAGACTTGCAATAATAATTATTTATTAGTATGAAAGTAACTGTAGGCAACTTCATAATGAACGGAAAGAAACCATTATTTTGTTATTTCTTTGGAACGGAAATTGGAAATTCGTTCACTCCTTGGAAATCATAAAATCAATGCAGAACTACTCAAGGGCTAGTACAAGCCCATAAAATTTTTATAGAAATAAGAATGACTATCATATCTAACTCTTCATCATGTGCAATTTATTAATACTCCTTCAACCTTAGGAAAACGAAAGGAACCTACATCCCCGTGTAGATATAAGCAGCCAATACCTTCCAAAGTTGTAAAAATTCGCAATGGCATCTGAAAAGTTAAAACCCGCAAGATTGTCTGTCCTAGGAAATCATTTGAGGGTCGCAACTATAATCCTCATACCACTTATCTTCATATTTCTATTGGTTTTGCCGAATTCCTACACACCAAAGGGGTCTGATAAATTATTGTTTGGCTATCAGTTAGGATGGCTTTACGCGTTTTGTGTTACGGGCTTGTTATGGATGTAAGTAAATAAATTTACAAATTCCTGCTCCAGACATGTATGCCGTGTTAGATCGCGATTAAAACATTCTTAACATATTTGCTTCCTAAAAACAGATCGAACGTAATGCCGATACCAGTAATAGGCTTTGTCCCACTTGTAGTGATGCCCTTAGTTGGCATTTCGACATCAAAGAAATTGGCGGATGCTTTTATGACAAATGTGAATATGACAGTTTTTGGATCGCTAATTTTTGTGTTGGCAATTGACGCGACGGGACTACGTGAAAGGCTTTCACTAAGAATTTTGAAGCACAGTTCAGGCTCTTTCCGTTGGATCTTCGTTTACACATTTGTATTAACTGGGCTACTGGCGATGTGGATAAATGCGTCTGCTGCTACCTTTCTAATGATGAAAGTTGTGGAAGGATTTCTTGATCAAATGAAAAGTCAAGTTGCGTCTGGCGCTTTGGGTGAAGAAAGGATGCGGGCTTCCCATCTACTCGAGCAAACAACTCCAAATGCAAATGAGAAAAATGTACTACTTGTCTACTTGACATTTATAATTTGTTTCAGTTTTTACGTGTAATGTATATTTGTATAACGAAATGGCCAAGGTATTATTTTATCTTTTCAGACTGCTAGTAAACCTGCTGCTATTAAAGAAGAGATGCCAAAATCTGAAGTCGAGGGACCTCCTTTACCAGAAGGCGAAGAACAAGCATCCATCCATGGTTCGGCACAACCTGAAGAAGAAGATGAGTTGGATAAGACTGCATCAATGAATAGCATTCCCGAAGATCCCGTACAGGTCTTTGATACTCAAAATAGTCGGTTAGTACAGGATTTTGGAGGCGAACTATTGTATGCAGTGGCAGCAGCAGCCAATTTAAGTGGAACCCTATGGCCCCATTGTTCTCCAATGGGCGCTGAGCTGTTTAACAACAAAGTTGCGATTACCTTCAAAAGCCCACTAGTTTTTGGGTGGACAGAAGCATCTTGGATGACTTACTCCTTCCCTTTAATCTTAATTAACGACACTATAGCACTGGTGTATCTGGTTTGGGTAAATTTTTCGAGTTCAGAAACTGTTAGACGAACCTTTAACAATAAAGGCCAGCGATTATGTAACTACAGACAAGATCCGACCACTGTACAAAAGGTGCTATTGTACATAATTGCCTTCAAATTACGTGAAACTTTCCCCAATTAGTTTAGTCGCTTATAAATAAAACGTTTCTCTTTTGGTTTCCAGCTAGGAAGCATATTTTCTACAAAGCACGCTGAACTACCTGCATTTCGGTTTGCTGAACTGGCTTGTCTATTTCTGTCAGGACTGATGATTGTATTGTACCTCACACGACTTCCAGTTTTTACGACGGGCTGGATAGAATTCATCTATAATCGCATTGACTTAATCACCCCCAAAGACGACAGACTTGACGTTGGAGATGGAATGACGGTGGCAATTATTATATTTCTCGCTTTCATTATCCCAGGTGTTGGATGTCAAATATTTAAGGGCCCAACGAATGCCACTGATAAACCAAAATTTGCTGGGTTGGTTGGATGGAAAAGCGTTCAGACTAAATTTCCGTGGGGAATCATTATGCTCATTGGTGGATCAAGTTGCTTGGGTTGGTAATCATTTACTAACGAATTTTCAATGCGTTACTACTTTTAAAAATCATTAATTTAATTTGCTGAATTTTTTTTCCAGGTACGTTTTCCGAAAAAACGGTCGCTGGACCTATTGCTGATAGTATATTTAGTAGTGCAGGAAATGGATTATCAGGAGCGGTGACAGTTCAACTAATGCTGATTATTCTGACTGTGAGTTTGCTGACTCGAGCCAAATTATGTTAACAACTTAATACATAATGTTCAAAATGCTTCTGGCAATCATATTTATTTATTATCAATATAATTTCCAGATTTTCGCAACGCATGTCATGTCTAACCCCGGTACAAGCATTCTGATAATAACTGTTTGGAAGAAACTGCTGAGTAGCTTTATGAAGGCCGGAAAGATGAGCATGCAGGGTGCCCTAGTTCTTCCAGTGTATTCAGTGGCTTCCCTGTGCTTCATTGTACCATCTTCATCAATCCCAACTGCGTTGGTGTTCCTCAACAACAAGACTGAAAAGCTTTCAGCAATGTACTTCTTGAGAGTTGGAATTCCCTTATTCCTGATGACATCCATTCCCACAATAATCTACGCTCTGCTCAATCGCCCATCCACTTTGATTGTTACTGAATTATAAATAAAATCAAAATTGCTTAAGTAGCATGTGAAAATGTGTTTTTTTAGTTTTCTCAATTATTAGCACTTCGGCTGTAAGTGACAGTGACAATATAATTTTTAATTCATTGGAATATTGTGAAAAAAAAGCGAACTGTCGGAATTACAGTTGGCTATCGCAGCGTAATTCTCTTCTGAATAGTTTGGATCAGTCAGAGAATACACGGAGTAGTAATGCATGACAATCAATTGATCAATCCGTATTTTATTTTATTTTATTTACCGGGACAGTTTTTGACATTTTAGTAAATTACATCAATTACACTTATATACACAGCTAATTCATCTTCATCGCAGCGTGTGACATGCCGCACTTGCGTATGATAAAATATGGCATTATTGACAATGTACTAATAAATTTTCGAAAAGTATACAAATGAAGTTTATCTGAAAGAAATATACAGTTAACTAATAGTAAAAGTTATACTAAAAGTAGATTCAAAGCGACTTGAACACGAAAAGTTTCCTATTGTTCAATAGTACCCATTACGTTAGCTCCTGCTAACCTTGTCTGCTTCTTTCCAACCGTGCCTCCTTGCTTGCCACGACGAGTTGTCCCGCCCGCAACCAATGGATCAATGTTTTCAACGCTATTATCCGAAGCTACACTTCCTCCTGGGGAATTAGAGGAGCCTTCCCCTGGAGCCCCACCAGTTGCATCAGGTGCATTAGCTGGCCCTCCACGAGCACCATTTCGCACAGGTGGAAATAATCTGCGACACAAAGCCAGGTAATAATGTCATTAGTAAATAATACAAAAAAAACTTTCCCTGAATCATTAAAAACTTATCGACTATTAATCTTACCTGAGAACACATGCATCTTCTGGACCAGGAACTTCACCCAAATCCAATGGAGTAAACAATATAAATTGAAACTTGTTACATTTCTTCGCATGTGCTATCAGAGCAATTTGGCTGGCCTTTCGGTTAAATGCATCCATAAACACGTCGAATTCGTCCAACATATAAAACGGACACTCCATGGCTTGCCACAGCGACATAATGAAGCAAATTGTAGCGAAGGAGCGTTCCCCGCCAGAAAGTCCTAAGGAGTATTCCACCAAAGCACGTCGTAACTCTTTGTTTTTACGATTTTGTTCAGTACTTGCAATAGCACCGGTTCGAGCTTGGTTTAGGACCACCTCCTGCTGAGCATCAATGGCTTTGAGAGTTTTTGAAGCGGAACCTCCATCCGGACAAACAAAGTAATACAGTTCCTCAGTGACCATATCTACAATTAAACGTCCCTAAATAACAGTAATTTATCAAAAATCAAAATCAATCACCTTTACCATCGTCAACAAATTGAGCTATTAAGTAGTTTAACAAACCTCATAACCACGCTGCTTTGCCATTGCTTCAAAGAACAGCTGAAGAGTTCGGCCCGTGTTAATCCTCATCATTTCGAAGCTTGATTTCTGAGCTTCTGAGACTCGATTAATAAGCTAGAAAACCAGTAGCAAGAAACGGTAAATGTATAATTTCTTGGTTCTAAAATCGTATTCAACAAAAACTTGACAAACATACTTCGAGCATTTGTCTGAGAGGTGCATACTCCTTGTAGTGTCGTCTGTACTTCTGCTTCTTGTCATACAGTTTTCTTTGCAAAGCATCCACATCACCCAACTGAGCTTCAGTCTCTCGAATACGAATCTTTAAACTTTCATTTTCTTTACGCAGCTGATCTGGTGTTTTTCTCGTGTTAATGCGTTCCGAACAAGCATCAATGGCGTTATTTGTTTTCTCCTGTAATTCCCTCTCTTTCACATCACACTCCTTGGAGCATTTCGAATGCAAGGCTTCTAAATTAGACTGCTTAGCTTTTAACTTTCTTATTACCTGCAAAAAATAAAGTCAGAACAGCGACTTGTACTTGTTGTTAGTTATCAAACCAAATAAGAAATAAAAGTTGAATGCTTGATAAATAATAAAAAGTGAGAGCTTTACGTTAGCAGCTTCCATTTTTTGAGCTTTGAATTGATCTCGCTGTTCTTCAAAAGCTCCCAACTTCGAACTGAGTGCATCCAACTCCTTTTGTTTCTTCAGCTTTATATTTTCCATACCCATTAACTTAGGATTTAGCGGTTCCAACTCTTTAGTAATCGAATCCCGTAATGCCAACTGAGACTCATGATCTTCTTTCAGCTCATTTAACTCTTCAAGCTACATTGATTGAATAATAAAGATATTTACTCAATTACTCTAATTTAATATAAAGTATTTTGTGACTGATGTATTTAAATACAAACTTTTAACAAGAAATGAGAATGACACTTACGTAGCTAGTTAAATCAACACGCTTCGAGTTTTGGGCCACTTTGTTAGCGTGTCTTTTGATGTCGTTCTGAACCTCGCTCAAATGCCGTCTGGTAGCTGTCAGTTCGTCCATCTTTTCTTTATATGCTTGTCTCATAGAATTTTCAGTTGCCCGCAATTCAGCTTTCTTTGGGTCCAAGCTTTTCAAGTCTACTTCCAACTGTTTTATTTCTGCTTTGAGCGAACTAAAATAATTAAGACAAGTTAATACTACAATTTTTACAATTTTTTATTGGCAAAGGTTTGCACATAATCAATAATAGTAGACTAGTGTACTTACGCCACTTCGTGTTCTTGGCCTCTACCACTCTTTAGGCACCGCGCACGTTCCTGTTGTCCCATCATGACGCGGGCAGCATACCTGGGTGCTGGTGTGAATTTGAACCATTCAAGGGTATAGGCTTCTATGAGATGTCTTGGGCATGTCGACTCGCGTTTCATAACCGGAGCCGCCTCAGCGTTTGTTTTAAACAGTAAAAGTTTTTCAATGTTACGAATGTCAATAAGAGCATTAATAACAATGTGATCATTGTTTTCAACTTCAATCAAATCCAGTACAGTAAATGCCCCGGGATGAGATGTAGAATGCCTGGAAATATCATACATCTACACATTCGAAATTAAAAATATATCAGAATCAGTATAACCATCGTTCATACCAATTTTATAATAATAATATTAAAATGTAAGGAAAAACGAAACAATATAATATACCTGGTCAGCAAAAGCCGATATAATGATTCCAGGTACTCTGGGTGGGTGTGCAGACTGTCTATTATAACTGCTTCTCTGACTAGCGCTTCCGTCCCTATAAGTCGAATCTATCAGTTCAGTCAATAAGCTATAGTCCTTCCGATTGGCAACTACAAAGTTAATCAGATTTCCACCCAGAATGTTTTCTATAAGCGCAGCATATTTCGGATCTTTAACCCTAATCAAAGCTCCAAGCGGTCCTCGGGGTCGTTTTGAAAATCTGTGCATATTGGCTTCAATTTTGCCCATGAGTGTTTCCATTTCTCTACCAAAAGCTGCGTAATTATTGGCTTTGCTGCTCAGAGCTGTTATGCTTCTTTTCCTGTTTTCAATATCTGATCTGAATTTCCTCGCATCGTTATCAAGTTCTTGCAACTTTCCACGCTCCTTGTCAGCCGCTAATTGAAAGTTATCACCATCTGTTTTAATTGAATTAATAACAGCTTCCAATTGCTTTTTTCGTCCATCTAACTCGTGCCCTTTTTCTATATCCCGATTAGTTTCCTCGTCGGATTTTGCCTGCTGCTCAGCAGTTCGTCGCTGTATTTGTCCAGTAACTTTTTCTATCATCGTTTGCTTACTGGCGACAGCATTAGTTGCTGCTTTGAGTTTAGCCTGAAGTTGGATTATTGCTTTTTTGACTTCAGCCATCTCATTTCTTGTTTCCATCAACTCATGCTTTTTATCTCGAACCTCTTCACGAAGTCTAGCAAATTCTTCCATTACAGATTCTTCGTTTAAATTTTCGTAAGAAATTTCTGCATTCTCCAAGGTTTTATTAATACGATCCAAATCATCGCTGGCTTTCTCCGCTGCATAAGCTGCTTTCTCTACCGATTCCTCTTGTTGTATCACAAGGGACCACAAATACTCACGGTTAAGAGCAGTGAGTTTGGTCTTGATTAGCGTCAGTTCTCGGATCTTGTCACACTTTTTCTTCAATTGCTCCACTTCCTTACGCATAGCGTGAAGTAAGATACGTTGTTGGGCTAACATTTTACTTGTATCCTGTAAACATTCTTGTGTCTCGTCTATCGTATTCTCGAGCTTCAATAACAATGTACCTTCATAAAAGAGTTTGTACCTAAATAACAAGACAAAACAGAACATACAGTTATTTACAACATTTAAAAAATTATTACATCTGAGCATTACATTATGACTGGTATATAAGTGCAATATTTTATGGATTAGTAAAAATAAAAATTAATGAACTTACTTGACTTTTGGGTCTTTGCTGCGCAAGAAGCTACGAGCAACTTCTTGGTTTAAAACAGCGACAGGATTATCAATTTGTATATTCAGAGAGACCAGAAGATTTTCCAGTTCTGTTTTCTTCAGTTGCTTCCAACCAAAGGCATTTTCACCTCCTGTACTCTTGATTTTATACGAACCCCCTCCAGAAGCATGTAGCGATCTTTCTATCGTTATTTCCTCTCCATACCGATCCACACCATTCCTATTTAGTAAAGTTACCGTTACACGAGCAATATTCTTCCCCTTTTGGATAAGGGTTTTGAGCGATGTAGTTCTAGATGTTACAGATGCCTTGCCACCCAACGCAATTAGAATTCCAGACAATAACGCTGATTTCCCTGACCCGTTTTGGCCGGTTATAAAGTTCAAGTTTGGATGGAAATTATGTGTAAAATCTGAATGACACATAAAATTTTGTAAGCGAAGAGACTTGATGACACCAGCGTAAGGACCTTCGCCGACCTGAGACAGTGGTACACGTTGGGATGCTTGCGAACAGGAAGAAGCTGCTGCTGATGGAGTTGCTTCATTGTCACTTGATTCATGATGCTCATTGGTCTTCAATTTCTTGGTTCGAAATATACGGCCATTAGGGGTTGGTGGGGTTGGGTTTGTTTTCTTGCGTTTTCCCTTTTGTACACGATTAGTTGAGCTACCTTGTACAGCATCATTTGGCTCTAAGCTAGGGTCATTTTTTCGCTTTTTAGCATTAGACGCAGAGTCATTTGCCGTGCCTATCCTCTTCAAAGGTGAAGTGTTTTCCACCACTGTGATTTTTTTCTTAGTTTTTCCTGCCTTTTGTATTTCCTCATCGTCATTTTCCACTTCAGATTCGCTGGTAGCAAATGGCGAAGGCGTCAATACGCTTCGACTTCGGTTTGGAAGAGACACAAACTTTTTCTTTGAAGTTGAGGACAGAGGTTGCTGTTCTCCATTTTCCGATTCTTCGTCCGTCGTCTCGGAACTTTTACTCTGAATAACTTTCTCCAAACTCCTTGTTACTCTCCTCATGATGATCAGATGTTACTTCCAAATTGGAAGTTGCAACGACAGCTTACAAGGTCCCGGTGGGACAATAGTTGGCAGAATCTCCGACTCTTCACGAACGCAGCAAAGCACCTGTGACCTGTACAAAAATCATTACACAGTTAATGCATTTACATTACTTGACATGACTCTTCCTCGTCACAGATTGTCGGTATGATGTTGGACGTGGTAAAATATTAATAATTGCATCAACTTTCTTTCACTCTAGCATCTACTATTAGTATGAAGAAATCTATTATTTGTTTGTACGAAAAAATTCACCCAACCACAACCCGAAATTTTATGAACATGAACATTTTATTAATAACGTAACTTATTATTGCGTTTGAATTCTTACCTACGCTGCATTCACGAATGACGAGCGCCTCAAAATTTTCAACGTAGACACTTGATGAAATGTTTAGACTTAGAGTTCACCTTGATTGATTGCGCTGATTGCTTACCAGTCACTGATTAAACCGTCATTCAACAACCGACTACTTTGAAACTGTTTATACACATTTTCACATCTTTATGATATATGAAACTACTTGATTTGTGACTTGAGAGCAATCTGCAAATCTTGAGGTTACATAAATGTATACTGGACACATGCCAGAGGAGAAAAAACTAAAATGTCATGTTCCATGTTTTGCATAATATATTTACTGGTGACAAGAGCTTAAAATGATAAAATTCAAACTCAAGCTTAGCGATGAGTACTGAAAATGTAAATTCCGTTTTGTAATGATGACTGAACACTGATATTAATATCAAATATATGGTAGATAAACAAGGAAGTTTGATAAATAAGACTATTCGTTATGCAGACGTTTATGCAAAACTGAGAGAAAAATAATATGAAAGTAGGTGGTATAAACAGACAGCGGGTCGTTCCTTCTCTCACCGCTCCATACCAAAAAGTCTTCTGGGCTGCTCCGATTGGCAGTTGCTGGTATCACCCAAAAACCTCTATGCTCTCTCCACTTCGCACTCTCCCATTCTTCTTCTTTGTGCTGAAGCTCGTTTGGTGATCTGTCCTTTGTAGCTTGTCTACTGATATGCAGATGCAAAACAGGATGCAGATATGACGATCTTCGGTATCCTACTCCAATAGTAAACTAAAATATGCCTAGTCAAACTAACCACAACCACGTCAAATGTACAGACTACGAATATCCAATTCGTACTTTAAAAGGAAAATGTACATTAGCATATATAATGTTGAATGTCTTGCAAGAATAATTCTATAACACGACCATTTCTTTGAATGGATTATTACTTTGTTTTGACAAATTTCAACAAGAAGAATGTTTTGTAGAGTTCCATCATCCGATGCGAATACGCAAAGGAGAAAGAGTCAGAAATTCGTCATTCATAGAGCAGTACCGTAGTAGGACATTGTCGTATGTATATACTATAGTAAGTATAGGTGGTCATTAGGACCGGATTATTACATTTTATGGTGATAATTTTAAGTGACTAGTTCGTATAACTATATATGCATACAACCACCGAATGTCGGGATATGAGGAGCATCATATTACTAACAGCCTCCCTGTCCCATTCCATATACACTTACTGGTGAGGTGCTGACACGGCTGTCCTTGAAATGAATACTTATCGCTATAATCATATCGCATATTACAGTGGTAATAAAATATTGTCTAATTTTACGATAATATGCACATGAGACATGAGAATAATTTTGCTGCACGTAGTTGCATTGGTACTCAATTGAAATGGAAGAAGTAGAATAGTGGAAGACAAAATAAGATTCAATGAGAACAAGATTATTATTTTTCGTTCTGATTGGTAAGCTGACGGAAGTCACGTCGGCATAACATACCTCTTACGTCATAATTACCCTATCGAGCAAATAACGAGAGGAAGGAAACCCGATGCTTTAAGATATGACGGCTCTGAATAAATGAAATGAAAGAGGAATGATTGCTTTGGTTAAAATCTGATACTGAGGTTTTAATTTTGTCTGCTTTTATAGATCCATTGAATAATATGAAATGTTTTTTGGTGACAGTAAATTCTCGCTGCAGTCAATAAATAAAATTACCATTGTAGTCCATTTACCATTATGCTGTACAAGATGATAAAATGGTTTAAATAGTACCTAAGTAAGTAGATTCTTCATTTCCTTGCCTTGTTATCGGTCTCTTCCAAACCAATTCTTCATGGTTAGTTCTTGAGGTGGAATAAACTCCGACATAACTGCTCCTGCAGAACAAATTCCAGCGGCAGCCCAAGCTTGTGGTAGGCCAGCTAGAAAAAGAAAATGGAAACGTTGAAGGAAGAATTTGTTTAGATACACAGGTCCAAATGACTAAAGTTTCTTCACGTTATTCATGAATGGAAATTAAGTTTTAAATAAATTCTTAACAAAGCCATCCCACACTATAAATACTCTATTAAAGTTGCATTTTAATAATTTGAGTAAAAATAATTATAGATTCATCCGTACCTCTAATGCCAAACATTAGTCCACAAAGAGCTCCTGCTATACCAGCATTAATCCAATTATCATTACTACCAGCGGGCGACTTCTTACCCTGTACATATAAAGGAAGTTAGTCAGCCAAAAATATACGTTACTGAGCTAGTCGTGAATTCAAATAGAAATATTATGCTGGATTCATCTTTGCCCACCTCGTCACGACTCCTTTTAATCAAATCATATAGCACACCTCCAGTTATTGCTCTAAACGCTAATTTGAAACCTAAGGATGAAGCCACCACACTGGTTGTAAGTACAATTTTTGTAAAAGCTCGGACCGGCTGGCCCAGGAGCAACCTTTGAGCAAGCAAAGAATGAATTCGACCAGGAGGCACGGCAAAGTGACGGGTCGCAATTCCAACAAGTGTTGCACCTAGGAATATTCAATTGCTTTTCAATTGCAAACCGGAAGCATCTATGCCTCGTTTTAAAAATGCAGACCTACCGAATGCCCCGACAAGTACATTTTGCTGGCATAGGTTGATATACAATCGTCTGTGAACGCCATATTCATCAGGTACATTTATCGGGTAGTTGAAGTAAAAGGGTGGACGACTCCCAAAAGTGAAAGCACGCTCTTTGGCAATAAGGGGTTGCAAAATGGTTGGAAGTTTCTTTGGATTGTCCACAATGCTATAATATTCTGTAAGGACAGGCGTCCATAAACGCCACTTCTTTTTTCCAGCGTGATGAGACCACACGGGAGCGTTATTTTGAGGAATAAAGGTAGACTCTACGCTTTCCAACACTTCAGAGGGGTCCAATTCTGTATCCATGTTTTGCAATTCCTAGTTCCGTCTAACAGTTTTGAAATAATGCGATTGAAAGCTACTCGCTTAATAATAGGCCGTGTTTACTTGAAGAATTTTAAAAATTCGATAGTCCGAATTTTGACGTTTTTATTTATCTAGCCCTTGTCGCTACTGCATACATTTTGCAGCAAGCAACTATTTAGGATTAAATGAAATTCAAAATCTTAAAAAATTATTGCTCTGCCTTCATATCCTCCGAAAGAAAAAGTTGACATAGCAAAATTCAAAATGTAGTTGCTAATTGGACGTATCCAATTATGTAATTCCTATTCGATACCCCCGTGTAGATGTAGGAAGATGAGGATTAAAGTGGTCATGTGATCATGATGTTTTCATGCAAATTATTAGGATGAAGGTGGAATGCAACTAAATCAAATTATATGAACTGAACAAAGATTCTGGGTGTACTGTGTCACTTCACCCCATTCACTTCCATGGATAAATAGACGGTCAAACGAAGAATGATTTGATATTGATTTGACAGTTAAAAAGTTTCAATTGAACAACACATTTACTACAAATGTTGTTAAAACATACAACATAGGTTAAATCCAGTGTGATTTGACATATTACAAACGCTGCATGTGTTTATGCTCCATTTGCCTGTGTAAAGGTGCTGGCAATTTTTATGCAGAATCTTCGTCACAAAGTATTGTGTAGGAATATATTTATTCTGCGGTAAACAGAAGTAAATATTCGCTGTACATAAACTGGAATTTTTACTTTTAGATATTATTTTTGTCAGTCAATCATCGTCATCTCTCCTAATTCTGGGGGTAACTGGCCCATGCAGCCATTGAGCGATTTTTGAGCCGACGAGGTAACCACCTAGAATACATCCGGTAATGATGGCGTTGTCCCTCCGAATGTCTAGTATGCAAAAAGTTCAGTCTTTTGAAGGAATATTAACTCTAAATCATAAGGAACAAAAAATGTCTTACTAGAAACTTTGAAAACCGAGGCCAGAGCAGCTATCCCAAAAAAATTACTTGCAGTTATTTGAGTACTATTGCTCAGGTCCTAACGGAAAACAGGAATCACAGTATTTATCAACTTTAAAGTTATACTATACAATGCGACCTTAATATGATTTGTACTCACAGAATCACCAAAAAATAATTCCGCTTGTCTTTCCACAGCTTCAAAGAACAAGCTTGCACCCACCGTACGGCGAATAACACGCGTTGCTAATAAGCCTGCAAATAGCAGTTTGTTTTTAACCAAGAACTGCAAGGATTGGGGAGGAGGCTTGAAATAAAGGCCGCGGGTGTATCCAGTTAAAAGGCCCCCTTCAAAGTTGATGTGATGAGAGTTATAGCAAATTGTTTAATGTGCATCATGCTTTAGACTTTACTGGTTTACTTACAACAACTACCCAGAAAAAGATTGTCAACATATAGGTAGAAGAAGCCGATTGGTTCGTTATCGTGGTGGAATAAAATTACTGGTCTCCAAAAAATTCGATGTCTTTCGACACCATAAATCAACGGTGTCGTAAAAGGCATAGCTAATGGAAAAAGTACCCATTTTAAATATTTTGGTATAGTAAACGCTGCCGGAAATCGCCTAATGCCATTCGTCCATCGATCAACCATGTCACCAACTGCCATTCCAACTGCTTATGGTGTGCGTTCCTGTACTCATATATCTACAACGTGTCAGAACTCTAAACGAAATTACAAAAAGCGATTCTTGTCAATCCTTTATATCTGGATAATTTGCCGGTGGGATGCGACAGAATCAGTTTCAATTGATAATATGCTGCCCCATGGCCCATCCCATCCTATGGAAACAGCAAATTATACAGACGTAGCGGAGCTAAGACGTTATCCTACATGTAAGCTTTTGCATCTCTGTACTCTGCCTGCACCTCCGAGACTTCCATTTTGGTTAGAAACTTTTAACTGTGAAAATCCATACTAATTTAAGGTTGTTATCTAAATCCTATTGTACTTTCAACCCTTGCACAAAGTGCCATCAGTACTATGACTTCTAGAAGCAGACAGTCATCAGGTAAGCATTTTACAGCAAATGGTTCCATATTATAAATACATTGCTTAAATTATCAATGAACCTTTGAAGGTCGAGGTGGGAATGATCTATCGAATGCATTGAGAGGTCCATGGAGTATTCTTCCATCTTCTACACTTGCAATAATGTATGTAATAGTATAACCGTAAATATTACTTTATCATATCCGGTTTGTTACAAAAACACCCTGCGTACTTGTCATAATTAAATTGATTTTTGGCATAGGCAATCAGAGGTCAATGTCAATAAATTCAAGAAGAGAAATGATTCCAGCTCTAGCTCTGGAACGGCATCCGACGACTATTGCGACAGCATGTCGGACGAAGACCCGGCATATTTAGGAACGGTTCCTAAGCTGTCTTTACCAACGTTATATGAAGACGAAGAAAATCCAGTCACTGTCAAGATAAATTGCAGAAAGTGTCTCGACATGGAAGTAATCTTGAGAACCTTCACTGAAATGCATGTGAAAGCATTTGCTACCTGCAGGGAGAAGAGAGACCATTTTTGGGAGGTGCTTACTAAAACAAAATAAAACGGTTTGCATCAAACTTTAATACAAAATGAAACTACAACATCCTTTTTTATCTTACAGTATATGACTCATTGGAACAGTAAGCTTCAGACAAAACTAGAAGCAGCAAAATCGCATTTGGTTGGGGAGTTCATTTCGCATATACAACACGCTCCCTTGTCTGAATTTAAAAAAGATCATGATTTTCGAGTGCAGTTCAATCACTATCGTCTACTGGTATAAAAGTGCATTTGTGTTTCAACATAATCGTTTTCCTGCTCCCGACATTCTATTTTCACCAATTTATTGAGAATAACTGTGCATTCAAATAGTTCACTCACCTCAAGTCCATGGAAAACAGGACTTCTCTTCGGCTAAATGAGATTGAGTGCCCCATCAGAGATAATTGTCATTTGGACACCACAGATAAAGTACTAAAAGACTTGCACATAAAGATTTGTTCGGCGCGTGGGGTGCTTCATCAGCTTGAGAAAAGGATTCGATGCATAGCAAAAAGTTGGGACGGTGCCCGAGCAGCAACAAATCCTCATGGATTTCGACAAGCAATTTTTACAAAAGAGGATTACATCTTTAACCGGCTTGCAAACATTTTTACAGTGAGTTTCTTTTATTTGTGATATTATTCAGCTGAAACATGAACCTATACCAAACTTCCACGTTTTAGTGCATCGAGTTCTTGGACAATGAGAAGAAATTTTATGAAGGCAAGTGTCAGGAATCAGCAGTTCCAAAAACAAAGGTTCTGCCACTAATTCAATTAAAACCACAGTCGGAAGAGAATCAATGCCCTAAACCTTGCAACGTCAAGCGTCGCCCCCAAAATTCCGTTAAAAGGAAATTGCCATCAACAGTTGCCCACTTTTATCCTTTTGTGAAGCCACAACACATGGATGAGGTCCATGCTTCCTGGTATAGAACATTCTTGAGACCCGAAGATATTCGAAAGGAAATCAGCAAGCAACGTGATACTAACATGAGAGTGCTCACGGATATAGATCAATTGAAGCATGATATTCAACAATTGGAAATACAAATGAAAATGAAAGAGTATGTTAATGATAACTCTAAAAATGGGAAGGAGGATATTACAATGTTTCCTGAAAAGTGCAGCACAGCTCCTACATTTCTAGATTTTAACACGTTGTTTTGATTAGTATTCAACGAATCTTCATAATGGCTTGTACGTCATTATTTCCAAACTCAGTATATTATGCTATGTAGTTGCCTAACTGTCAAATAAAATGCTGAATATTTCATTACTACTTCATGTTTTGTTGACATGCATATTAGTTAATGGCACATGCAGCATACAAAGAAACATATATTGCTTTCGCAAAGCGGACTTGCCTTCAGCACACAAAGGTCACAAAGGACCAGTTGCCGTGGATAGAGCTTTCACGGATTCAAATCTCATCTTGACTAATGTATTCTGTATTTTCTACCAAACTTGCCACAAATCAAGGGGAGAATATTTTCGTTTGGTTCAGGATTCAGACAAACACTTTCTGTCAGGATTCTATGAGAGCAGATCAATTATTATATTACCTTCGAACATTAACCCATCTTGCCATTTGCAGTGAAAATGCAACAAAGTGATGATCAGCCAGCAGGAGCAGAGGTGCACAACACAAAGATAGTTTTCATTTAAAAATTTGCTTATCAATTAAAGTATATCCTGTAACATGAGTGCACTTCTTATAGCTGTTTTCCCTTGTTCTTCGCTATTTGAATGCTGAGGAGCTGAGGGCAGCAAGACTTTGGAATACAGCCGTGAATCAAATCATTACCAATGACCCAAAACTACTATGGGCGAAGAATGTAGTTCGAATTCAAATCGATGCTACAAAACGGATCCCGAAATTGGAGTGGGTTAGGCTTCGCCTGCTTCGACTAATAACGCTCTATAGCTGTCCAAATTTTCACATAGTGAAAACCAACTTACTTTCGTCTGATGCTTTGGATTTTTTCCAAAGTTCAGTTCGGTATCAAATGAAATACTTGAAAATTACTAAATGTCAAGTGTCCAGGGAAGTTCTTTTACACATCCTTGCATGCACTGGGAAAAATTTAGAACATTTAGAAATTCATGGTTTCTCCCAGTTTGTTCAGTCCTCGGGCAACCTGTTCCCAAAAGAACGGCATGGCCCCTACTTGACCAATCTGAAAACCATGATTCTGGACAACAGTTCATTTTTGGAAGACACTCAAAGCCCTTCTGATGCTGATGGTCAGGTGCCACTTTCATTTTTGGAAAAAGTTCTAGAGAAATCAATAAACCTAAAATCCATTGGCCTACTTGGTTGGAATGCTACTAGCTGCCATCATTTTATCAAAGTTTTGGCTGCACTACCCCCTGGAAATATGGATTCAATTAAAACCTTTGAATTGTCATGCACAGTAGTTGATGCTGCGTTAAACAGCAAGTCTCAGTATGACTTCTTGAGAGAGCTCCAGTGGATACATCTGCCAAATCTTAAGCGTCTCACAGTATGCTGCAGTCTTCCACTAGAACTTGCTACTGGATTAACTGGAACTGCGATCGAAGACTTTACCAAGTCGTTAGCTATTCTACTTGAAGGAGCTACTGAAACATTGGAGATTTTAAAACTAATTAATTGTCCAATCACTAATGACGTTTTAAGGATTGGGATGAATTCGTTTCCGAACCTTTCAAAAGTGGATACTAATGGGTCGATGATTACAAATCTGGATCCGAACGGTAATACAACATACAAGATACAACTCCAACTAAAAGCAGGACAAACTCATACGGATAGTCAAATACGAAATGCTGCAAGGTTAGAGGAGAGTCATTTTGGAACACCTGAAGCAACTCGTTATGACATTTACGAAGTCTTATGTGGGATTATTCTTGCTGCTATTCTGATTCATGTTGGAGTGACATCAGTGTTTGCAACACATTTTGCTACTATGCTCGAGGTTTTTATTTTTTCTCTCATTGTATTCTTGTTTCACGAAGGCTCTGAAGTGAAGAAACTGTGGAAAGCATGTACTCATCAGCAATAATGCTCAATCGATCGATAATGTCTGATTGCAAACAGATTTTTTATTAAATAAGATTGTTATATAAAATTTGTCATTTTTATGTTACGCTATGTCATTGTCATTAAGTCCAAACATGTGAAGTGAAATTGAGTTTGACAGCCTATCTGAACCACTATAGTGGCTCACAATATCGAACAGATAACACTGCACACTTAAGTATGATATGCCCACCCTTTCCAGCGTGAAACATTTCAACTCATATTTTATCCTCACTTATTAAGCATTTCGCAGACAACTACTATCATGGCCCATATATCAGGTTCAAGATCAAGTTTACAGTCAGTCAGTCGCGTATATCGGCATTGGGAGCTCTGGTTAATTATCCAACATACTGTGTATACATATCAAGATTTTCACCCCATCATACCATTTAACCACATGTAACATGTTATGCTTGCCATAAATAAAGGTAAAAATGTGTTTCCCATAAAAGATTGCATAGTATATAGGCAGACTCAAATCTACTCATAGTTGCAAGCTCAGCTTATTGTTAGTTTGGAGTTGGAAACAGTTAGATAAGCTCCAGCCAGCAGAGGTTTATCTTCTGCTTGAATTAACTTTACTTTTGCGAGTAAAATAGTAATTATTGACAAAACCTCCTATTCATCATGTCGGTCGAGGCGCTTCCTGTGGTCAACGTGGAAGCATTGCTTTCAAAAGACAATTCGGATTACTCCAATGTCCAACAAACTTCACAGCAACTGTTGGAGGCATTAATCGAATGGGGTTTCCTGTACATTACCGGCCATTGTGTAGACACAAAACTACAAGATGATTTGGAAATGGCGTCACGAGAGTTTTTCAACCTACCTTTGGAAGTAAAACAAGAAATGAATATGAAATTGGCTAAACAAGCATGGCGAGGTTACTTTCCGCCGGGTGATGAACTCACATCTGGTATTCCAGACTCCAAAGAAGGAATCTATTTCGGATCAGAACTGGCAAATAATCACCCAAAAGTAAAATCTGGTACTCCACTTCACGGGGCCAATCTGTGGCCTGCACATTTACCCGAATTGAAGAAAACAGTTCTGCAATATCTAAATGTGATGGAACGATTGGGTCATGCACTAATGCGAGGGCTGGCGATCGGACTGGGACTAGATGAGAAATACTTTCAAAATTCTTTTGGAAAGGATCCTACCTTGTTGTTCCGCATTTTCAACTACCCCCCAAGTACACAAACGCAAGGATGGGGGGTTGGGGAACACACAGATTATGGCTTCCTAACAATTTTAAAAACAGATCATAACAATGGTTTGGAAGTGTTAAGTCCAACTCAAAAATGGATAGATGTTCCATTTATTCCCAATACATGTATAATTAACATTGGAGATCAATTAGAAATAGCTACCAATGGACTATTAAAGGCTACCCCACATCGTGTACGAATTCAAAGGAATGAAAACAGACTAAGCTGGCCATTTTTCTTTGACCCAGATTGGGATGCACTATTGCATCCAGTGGATTTGGCTCTTTGGAGTAACAACAATACGTGGCCTTCAAGAAAACTTGGAAAGCGATGGGACGGAAAAGATTTGAAAACCATGCACAATCAAAAGTATGGCGATTATTTGATGGACAAAGTGTCAAGATGTTTTCCTCATTTATTTAAAGCAGTTGTAACATGAATGCCTTACCAATTATCTAATTTATTACAACATTCGTGTTCGTTGAACATTAGTTACAATAATAAATTAACTAGACTTGGAGTTATCTGAGATAAAAGAGCAATGTGAGCACATTGATTTGGTTGTGAGATACGTACATACATTCGTGCAATTACATTATTACAATGAGTATGCGTTACTTATCATCATAATTGTCTCTTAAGAATCTTGTACTTTAACGTTCAGCATAACTTCATGCCCGAAACACTTCCATTACATTTTTCATCTACTCTAGCATCTAGTGACAGCACGGGTTATCTTCACCATGGTCCATAGCATGCAATCCGAAATTGCACCTTTAATTTTATCAAGCTATTAACTTTTGGTTGGGACTTGAGTTTGTACTTGAAACGATAACGAAACTGGGTATCATATTGTATTACCCTTTAAGACATGCCTTAAAAGAAATGCATATTGCACAATTTTGCGAACTAGCATTGTGAGTCTTTGAGGAAACTTATTTTGTCATCATTAATTTGCTCCGATTGTATGCCTCGAGTGCTGCCGGCAATGAAGAAAACAAAACCATCCCCATTGCTGCCCCACGAAGTCCTCCTGGGAATCAAAATTGCAATTACTAATGTATTTACTCTCATATAGTATAATACATCATGCTTTATTATTACCTCTTAATCCAAATATTCCTCCGCAAACCGCACCAGCCACTATAGACCCTTGGTACTTATTCTCCTTCTTAGCTACAAACTTTAAACAATACAACGATTAAAAAGAGTCAAGTATAGCAAATCAACATAAGTATTTGTGTGTAAACTTACATCCTTAAAGTCACACTCCAACACAGCATAGAGGATGGTACCCAAAAGTGTCCTTTTTGCAACACGCCATGCTGTTGAACTCAAAATAACTGAATTCGAAAGCAGAGTATGAATTTTGGGTAAAAGTGTTGGTGAAAATGGAGTATTTATTGGAGTGTGGACACGCCTTGTGGAGAAAAATCCAGTGACTAGTCCTGTCATTACAGCTCCTAAACAGATTTACAGACAAATAAAACCATTATAAGTGGCCAATATTAACCCCTGGCCGATTAGGTTTATGAAACTACCTGTCGCCCCAATAGCAAATGAGGAGTTATCGGGATGACAATCATCAGATTCAGAGAGAACCTCTCCAACATAATTATCATCCCATAGTTCAACGGGAGTTTTATAAAGACCTTTGAGGTCATCTTTTGCTCTGTTGATTGTCTTAAACCGAGGTGGAAGTGGAGCTAATTCAGGTTGAGGTCCTTCAGCTGCTACTTTCATTGTCACACTTTAAAACTACAAAACAGTAACAATCAGAGCTACATAAAAGGGTGCATAAACTTGTGTATATGTGTAACCTTTAAAATGCAATAACTTACAGGCGAAACCTGTTATGGTAATTGATTATTTTATTTAATCCAGCAGTAATTCCTTTAAAATTTAGCTTTCAATTTCAGTTTAGAATGCAGTTAAATTACTGTTGTGAGCATTTTTGTAAATGGAACATGGAGCACCTATACTTCGTCAGATGTAAAAGCATTTTATATTCCAATCCCTTTTCCACTACCTACTCAAAGTCAGTACAATAGAACGAATGAAAGCAAAAAATGTATTGGTAAAACGAAGGAAAGAAAACTAAAAGCATCCAGTATAATGCTATTCTCCGACGGATATGGTGAAAGTCAGTTGTGTGTAGTTTTTGTTGAAGAGTTCAACATAAAGTTGCTTCGCGGTACTATGCATATTTGCCCCACCGCACCGTTACATGAAGCATTCCCTAAGATAGTCGTGTGTGGTATGCATATGCACAAGACTGTAAAAAATGGAAAAGTGAAAGTGACCTTTACATCATGATATTATGATACAGTCGCAAAATGAAAAGCGATTTACCCCTACCAAAATTATAACGCTGATGTTAGCGTTTTATTACATTCAGCAACAAAACTATACTGAGGAATTTTGTAATTTAACTTTGTAAAGTGGTCACAAACGGAAGGAGATCATGATTACTCTAATACGGACTTTGGGATGGTTTGTTGGTTGATACATTATTTTAGCCAGTCAGTTGGGAAAATATTTCCTAGCATTTTTCTTTAGATGTGTGAAACCGTCTCACTCCTAGTTTCCTCGTGTCACCTAAACAAGAGTTGCATGATAACAGCGTAGGCTGTGAATCCTGCAGCACCATACACAGCTCCTAATGTACCTCCTAAAGTAAAATTTTTGAAAACAGAACTGCGCGTCAGATAAAATATAGCGAATATTGTACACAACAGCTAATTTGAAGGAGAAACGTATTGACCTGGCTTTCCACGCAATCCAAATGCACCTCCTGTAATTGCACCGGCTAAACCTGCATCAAACATTGTACGACGATGGCCCTATTGTAATGAACAAGAACTTGTTAATAAAATTGCAGTTGGAAAAAATGCTATTAATGTGTTATTAACGGTTAGTTGTTTTTTAGTTGTTTGTTAACATTACTCTTTGGAATTTGCATTCTAGAAAGCTATAAACGTATGCACAGCCAAGGGCTTGCAACGCCACTCTACCATACAAATTTTTGGCTCCAGTAATTTGACTTAATTGTGGAACCTTCTTTAAAAGTGGTTTCACCTGGGGACGGTCAGAAATCATAAAGAGTGGCTTAGATTCAGCCACTTTAGTTAGGGCTCCTAAGACTATTCCTCCTAAAATTCAAGAACAAAATTTGAATTTCAATTACATTCTGAATACTTGTGAAGGCTATAATCCAAAGTTTCAATTCCAAATGATTACCCGTAGTGCCTACAAAAATTGACCCAAATGAGCCACATTTTTGCCAATAGACCTGAGTGATCTGTTCGTCTGGCATTTTGATGCTAACTCGCTAGTTTGTAGGTTTACGAAAGGTTAGAACAGATAGAACACTTTAAATTATGACGTGAGGGACTCGTAAAAATATTCAGTATACCACAGTATACTAAAGGTTAAAATTTAATTTTATGGTAATTTAATTTTAGCTTTGTCTTTTAGGGATCACCTTGGTAGACAGGTAAAATTTTGCAAGATCAATGCTGCGTCTGAAACTGTGGGACGTAAACTTATATAGCAGTACGTTTCAATATTCAAAAGGTATCGTAAATGAGGTCCTCAGTCG
Source organism: Orchesella bifasciata (assembly GCA_034697805.1). Classification (NCBI taxonomy): domain Eukaryota; kingdom Metazoa; phylum Arthropoda; class Collembola; order Entomobryomorpha; family Orchesellidae; genus Orchesella; species Orchesella bifasciata. The sequence continues at coordinate 4,030 of JAQGAP010000443.1, read as the reverse complement.
TGGTATTTAGAATGAAATACATTCAAAAAGGCTTCCATTGCATGCTGACATAATACTAAAGGTGACAGTTTGAGATAATTATTTCTGATTTTATTTCCGGCCTCTTGCAAACTATACTCTTGAACCACCCCATCAGATCTGTTCCTCTGGGCACAAATGATGAGACGCATGTACGGTGGAGTAAATACGTGAGCCACGCATTCATCAAAGGCTATAGCTATGCTGATGCTATGCTCGTGAACATTAGGTAAGAAACTGCAACAGTATCAGGTTTGTTTTCAAGGAACGGCAACGCATGGGAAAGAAAGAGCACGTATGTACGGTTTTTGTGCTTCCTTTACCACTTCATTCACATGCTCTTGACAAAATCCACGAGTTTCCCAAAGCCCGTATTCAGTATGCTGTCTGTTCCAGGATGGAATAGACTGACTAACTCCAGTCATTAGCTCTCCCTCGTTATACGTTTCTTGGAAGCTGCTTTGCTATTCCACCCATCTTGCTCTGTGTGGGGTTCTTACCTTGAAATTCAATTGTGCACGCACCAACAGTTAAAAAACTTGATCCAAAATCTTGAAAATTAGTATGGACACTAGACATTCCATCGTAAAATTAAAGACTATAGTAGCTGGAATACTGTAATTACCCTATAAAGCGTGCTTAGTGACTGTTTGGTTCAGTTTGCCTCTGTATTGATACATTCCAAAGTTTAATTTCCGGTTGGGTGAAATGAGACGGATCTGAAAACTGTCAATGCTCTCCTACACAAGTTTTCACTTTGTAAGGAGGCATCTGTTAAGGAAGTATTGCATCGACCATTTGCAGTTCTGGGAATAGAACACGATTATTGTAAGTGAACAACTGGATCGAGTCGAGATGCGGAACGTTCAGCAGATGTGACATCCAATCTGACAATCTTGAAACGCCTTAGTTTGTACCCAGGACGTATGAGTCTCAGCAGCAGCATTCGGCTATTTAGACCTGAAACCACATTCTTGTTTAAGACTCATTATGCAAGAGAAAGCAGTTGAATTGGAGTAAGCTCTATTTTAATTTGTAAATCTGTTACTTAGCTAATGCAACAATGTTTGGAGTAATATATGAGAGAAAGAAACTTTGCTAATTCATTTATCCACTATCTCTGGTAATATCACATAATCCTCAAGATTCATACAAGCTCATTAGTGATTTCCAAGCGAAAATGTTTCACGAAAAAAAGCGAGTAGCATGTCCGCTCCACATTTCACTAGAATAGGACATTAAGCAGTGTATCATCTATTTTAATGAAAAAGAAAAAAAAGCTAATGAGTCCCTCGAGGATTTACTGTAACGAATATGAATCGCTCCCGATGTAGGCATAGCTCATGCATGTTTCCATAAGAGTGCGTAACATCTCAAAGTAATAGCAATATAGCACCCAGAGAGAAAGCTACAAGATGCTGAAATTGTGCTTAGGTGGGTTGGTTGATATTAAGTAGGTGGACGAACAAATATAAATTACTTGTTATTCTTTTAACAAGAAAGCTCCATTTGCTTCCTTTTCTCTAGTGCGAGAACCCATATTTTGAGCACAGAATTCGTCGTCGACAACCACTATAATGGCAATGTACTCTGTTCAGTTGAGGGGAAAAAGCTTCTCTTTTTTATTACGTAGGTACACAAAAATGTTCCAAAAGTTTAGTTCATTGTGAAAACCATTTAGCATTTCCCATTTGCCTTGCTTTCAGCAAGAAATATTTATTAAAACTAAGGTAGTTACAATAAATTAATTTTACCTGTAAATTGATATTATCTGCAGCAAAGTTTTTTGTACTGTAATAAAAATATAGTATTGAGATTTGGTCCTGGACTCTTTTCAACATCATGCTTTTTCAGTGTTTCCACTGGTGTACATAGAGAGTAAGCCTGCATAATGAAGGAAGAAAATTGAAGACAAGGAGCGTATCCACTCCTATGCAATGTATGTAGATTTATATATGTAATATTAAATTTCTAATATAAACAACAATGACAAGAGTCCTTGCGGAAAGGTATCATTACAGAGCGTAATCACACTTAATAGGAAAACTTACATGTTTCCCGTTTCGTCATTACTCAAATAAGGACCAACAAAGAACGCCCCATTGTGCAAATAATGTAAAATAATAGCAAAATTGTGACGGTATACTTGGGTTAAAGCAGAGCGTACATGTCACGGAATTCAAAATATTTTTATACTCTCTCCATCTACTACTCCTTCACCCCTTTATGAAATACGAGGAAAATTGCTGAGACATTATGATTATTATGATGTAACTTTGGTGTCTAGAAACCGGTAAAAATACACCACGAGCTGCTTAGAAGCCAAGAGCACTGTGCTGTGTGGTACTTGTACTACTATAGTCACCACCAGCGAAATAAGCACAGTGAAAAAGTTTGCTGAAATGTTAACTAAAAGTTGTGGTAGTTTGTAAGTTTTTACACATAAAATGTTAAAAGTTTTGCAAAAGCTAAAGTTCATAAAGGAAGCATACAAAAGCATGGGAATATAGCTGTTCACAGGGTTTCTCAACAATGTAAAGTGGAGCAACTACGATAATACACACAGAGAGAGCGAGAGCCCAGATTTGCATGGGTCGCTTTTACTCCCCTTTTCAAGGCGAAGGAGTGAAGTGCCATTTTCAGCAGAAAGTTAGCTCACCCAATAACTTGTTCCAACAGGCTAATATTATAAGCAGTAAATTGAAAATATAGAAATGACCTGCGGATAATATTGGCGTAGTCTTTGGACTATCTATGTGCATTGTATAAACATAAACCCCACATTGTGAATCTTTTGAATGGGTTGGGAAAAGGGAACTTGCAGAAAAAGGATTTAGATTCAAAAAGTGACCCTATTACCTACACTATATAGGGGAATGCAGACAGAAATTGGCAGTAACTCATTATCGAATATGCATAGCAAACTGCTTACTTGCCTCCATTCTTGAAGAATGAACACTACAGATACATCCTACTTTGAAAAGGCTTGAAATTTATTATCTGCTATGATTTTCGCTTCATTGATGCATACACAAATACTATGCTGCCTATTTGCAGAGGAAAGTTCTTACCATTTCAACAAAAATTGATAAAAATGGTCGAAAAGCGTTTTTAGCTCATGTACCATCTCTTGTATGTGTATTATGCTAAGCTCCAGCTCCATATTCACGGCATACTTTTTTCGTTTCGGTCGGGACAGTTGACAGAGCGGATAAAGAAGTAATGATAGTTTCGATTTAGTTGCATGAAAGTAAATAAACTCATAAAAATTGAATCCCTGGATAAGAGCAACTGTGTGAGAGATGCTTCATTTCGTGAATGAGATAAGTATTGGCTCTATTGAATATGGTTCTACGGCATGAATGACTGGCTCCAAGAGTTTCCTCTTATTTTCACATGACTCAAGCTGTACAAAAGGACTCTGCTGTTTACCAAGATTTTCATAGAAGCTCACTGACGTGCATTCATTTAGTCAGGATGCATTGTTCAGCAGTGTATCCACAAACACACAGATACTATACTGACAGCGGTAGGGCGACATTGGGAGAGCCGTACACATACCATAAAGACGTATATCAAAGCCGTGATGGCTCATATCAGTTCGTTTATTTTTTCTGTGCTATCACATCACACTACGTATGTAATAATACGGAGGGAATATTGCCTCAAGGGCAGCTTCACGAGAAAAGTCAATTTCCTCACTTCATCTTTTCTTTCGATGTGACTAAAACCCTCAGTTCCTCTTTCCCAGTTTTCTTGAAACTATTCTTAAGCTTTGGTTCAAATTCACAGGATTTTTTCCCTTTCAGCAGGAGTATAGTGGTTTTCGTCAGGGATTTTTAAAATGACTAGCTTCCTGTGCTAAACGAACTCTATAGAAAAGAGAAAGAGTATATATGAAGTCTCAAGATGAAATGCAATGTTTGTATCCGAAACTATCCTCCATTTTTCATGGCTGCGAAAGGTCTGCTCTGACTCTGAGTGAGTCGGAATGAAACTGTCACCACGATCA
>JAQGAP010000442.1:0-35120 GCA_034697805.1 Orchesella bifasciata | reverse complement strand
AAACCGGCCATCTTTATACAAGGCAATTAATTAGAAATTAATAGTAATCGTGGCCTTTTTTAACATAGAAACCCGGACGTCACCTTTGTTTATTATTCAGCAAGAGCTTAAAAAATGGAAGACATAAGGCGTCTTGTTTCTTTAAAAAAGGGGAAAGTTGAGTGGTAATGTCGAAAAGGTATTTCTACTGATGTCAGTCAAACTAAATTTGATCTGTGTTGACAAGATTTCAAGTCTGTCAATTTCATTTATGTCACAAGTCAAGGTTTTTTGTGTCGTGACGTCAATAAAATTACTGACCAAAATGACCAAGCACCCTGACATTTCCCAATTCACAATCGGGGAATGGACGTAATCACGCAATATGCAGTGAATGTTCTCTCAACATTAACCTCAAGCCAAAAACAACTAATAAATCATTACTACAATTTCCACGTACCTAAATAAAGATTACAATGTAATTTTCGGTTTCTAATACTATGACACACGGCAGTTACATCAGTTCCAGGCATGATCTATTGTGGTAGGAAGAAAAACTGACAAGGTTGTCTTATTCAAGTGGCAAGGCTATATCATTCCTTGCTATTTAATAAATAGCTAGATATATAACATTAGACTTAATTAGGCTCAATAATGTCTTGTTGCAGTCACATTATCCAAAGTTTTGATATAAAGAATAAAAAGTCCAGGTTCTTATATAGTAGGCATACCAATACATAATGTCTGAGGACAGGGCTGAGAGAAAAAGGTGACATTCTTTTGTGACATGTTAAAGCAAATTGTTGATAATGCTCGTTTTCATACCCTTCTTACTTTCTTACTATTTCTACCCGCTGATATACATTGTTCTCAGTGGAAAAAACATTAATTGTCTCTGAAAAAAACATCAGACAATTATTTGAATAATATGCTGGTGGTCCTAATTAGAAGCATTCCTTTGAAATGGCAAATCTATAAAACAAAACGTTTTTGTCTCAGACAACATAAGGCACATTTTCAGTGACAGTTGATTTGCTAAGCAGACAAGAAAAAATTGCAGAGTGAATGTTCCATAAAGATATATAATCAATAATATTCCAAAAAGTCAAGAACATTTAGTGAAGCAGTTTGATTTTGATGTGTGCATTTTTTTGGAACTCATGAGCTGTGTTAACGAAAGGCGAATCTTACGCTATCGAGTACGTTGGCCACACAGCTCATGGTTATAAATTCTTCTCTAGACCGTCCTATACACATACCCTACTGTGTGTGTTACCCTATTCTGTTTTAATTTTTAACAACCTAGCGTGTAATACATTGCAGCGCGTGTAATAATTGGTACATTGATGTAGACACCTGACAATTAACTGTGCCAAAAAACAGGTGCAAAAACTACTCGCTGGGAGAACTGGCTTATACCACTTCAATAATTACTATTATTTAAAAAATGTTTACTAAAGTAATCAGGGGGGTCTAAAACACAAATGGTTGCGTTAGCTTTTTAAAGATCTCTGAATTTTTGACATTTTTTTTCTACTCCCTGCTTGCTAAAAGGGCTTTGCTTGAACCTCATGCAACTCCTTTGGGAAAATGAAAAAGACTCCTTCCATAAAAATAAACTAGATAGCAACTTATGGCAATAGGTTTACAAGATTTCTTAAAATTTTTCAAGTCGTTAACACTCCGTCCGTTTGTTCCCCACCTATTCCCTTTCTCCGATACATACTATTAAAACACTTCTAAAACATAGGGTAGAACAATTTTATTTTAATTCTATGTTCCAAAAAGCTCACCTCCATGAAAGCCCGATTGTCTGAGTCTGAAGGAAATTTTGGTGGAGTAAATGGAGAGCATACTAATTTTGAGTGTCAACAGCATTCCGTAAAGTCCAGGACAGTATAGAATTTTTAGGGCATTAAACCAACCAAAAACATGACATCTCTATTATTATCCAACAAAAGAAGGTAGGAACCCTAACCTAACCTAACATACAGACAGACATCGAGGAGAAAGTTGAATCATCTTCCCCGTAGCCTTGCAAATGCATGTCTGAAAATAAGTTGGCCAGACTATGATAAATGTACTATGAATTAAAATATTTATTCATTTCGTGTTGGAGTCCTTAATGTACAAATAGTTGGAGAAAGCAAATAACAGCCATATTTGCGTCTCCATCCTTTCTAAGCTTCAAGGCTGTGATGAATAACACCACCAGCCAGACGAAAAGTAAGGAATAATTTAGCATCATTTGTAGATGCCTTCCAAAGTCGTTTTTGAATGTTTAGATTCGAACGTCGTATACTAAGCAGGAAACTCGGCGGATGCGTTGAAGTATAGGCACAAACTCTTTAGCTAAATATTTTTGCTTTATCTCAAGATAGAGTTTTACTAAGATAATTGAATACTGTTTGATTCTACGCAATTCTGAGAATGCAACTTTTTATACGAGACTCTTTCAAGATAATGAAAAATATAAATTATCTTCCAGTTGAAGAATTGTATGCATAATAGTTTATGAGATTAAAGAAAATGGATTTTGATTTGGAAAGACGTTCAATGTCAATGTTAGCTATTAGTTTAGCGTTCAAAATTGAGTCGAAGGTTGGAAAGTAATATTGAACAGTGACATTGACCTTGGTAAACTGTCAAACTAAGTTTTTGGGAGCAGGTCACGAACTGAATCGTAACAGTTGTATAACATTATATATGTGAAAGTTATAGCTGGTATGATTAGTTCAGAAATATTTTCATTTGCGACTTTTCCAACCGAAAGAAATTACTTGGATCGAAACTAAGTTGGTAGAATAACTTATTAAATTTACTACATTGAATCGATTTACAATGATCGGTTAAAAATATCACGACATAAAGTGTGCACGACATTTACACAACTTTGTATTTCAAGAACATATGAAATCAAACCACTTACAAGTATGTATAGTCGATCGATAATCAATAACATTCTAATTTTTTAGTCATAGACTTGTCGGAAATGGTGACCGACACACATCTATCCGTATAAACATTTATAAGATATCGCTTGTAATATATTTGTTAATAGCTAGGTGAATATTTAAAATGACAAATATCACAGAACAAAAACTTTTACCGTACAGAACTTTTGCAAATATGCATTTCTATAAGGGAGTGACTTTTACGTCCTTTTCATTTCAGTGTGTATTGTATTGAAAGCTTTTTTGGGTTTGGGATGTGCAAATAAGTTTTTACTTTGCCAAAATAATAATTTAAAATGAGAATGAATGACGATTACTTAGGATTAGCTTCAACGGACTCCTGTTTTTTCAGAACGGGGATGGGAGGAGGAGCCATAATGGGAGGGATAGGATCTCGCACACTGAGATTAACTCCATTGACTCCTCTATTTGGGTCGTCATTGAAGCCCTCCTCATCCATAGTTGCTCGAAGGTCATGCACATACTTATAGCCGAGAGCGAGCAAACAGACTCGAACAATGAAGCCAATAACCAGAATCAACCAAAGCTGAATGTAAACTCGCCATGCAGCATACAACACGAAACAGAAGATGTTGTAGATGAACCAACCGGTTGCCAGTTTTGTTGCGCCCTTCAAGTCCTTTGCCTAAAGGATTTATTTGATTTTCATGCATTGCAAACGCGTAAAATGATTTATCAAAGTTAAATGATTTACTGGATTAGATGAAAGAAGTAATGCGACAGCAGAACCAATCTGAGACATAGACACGAGACAATCCGCTCCAGCGTAAACCCAGAGGATAACGTAAATCCTTTGGGTAGCTTCCTTGCTCTTTTCAGAAGACGAGTCTGTAACCAGATATTAAATCATTTAGAGAAATAGATATGGGGCAAATCAGGACATGTTTAAAGCTTACCCATAACCCAGTATTGATCTGATGATTGGAACTTCCCATTAATGTGCTCTATGATGTCATCAAAGTATGAGGTACCTTGGGTTATCGCACAAACCCCCAGAACTCCAAGCATGTAAAACACCTGGACAATCTGGAAACGCATCGATTGCATTATAGTTTACTTTTGATTATTTTATACCGTATATATAATGATTTAAACTTGCTGAGAGAATTACCATGTCCATTATGCTGACAACTTTTGCAGTTTTCCTAAATCTGGTAACATCCGTCGACATTTTGGCGTAGATTTTAGGGTACAATCACAAGAAAAAAAGTTGACAGCTACCGTATCATTGAATCCGCAGATTTGAGCCCGATTAAAAAAGAATATATACTGCTTGTTCAACTACTTGTTAATATGTGTGAACATACGTGTTACTTTTGATGTGCCGAATGAAATATTCATTACTTTAGTCCAGTAATGGCTCAGGCTCACGTGCTGCTAGTTACTACCTTATAATATGCATAAGCAATGAATTTCCGTCGGCTCCGTTTCATTACTTTGCTTTAAGTTCATCAACACATCGGTTTATGGCATGAAAATGACCATGAATGCGAAAACTCAGATAGGTGTAATGAGGAAGGCAAGCTGTTCTTATCGGGTATAGCTTTCACTCTACACTCTAGTTATTTGTACCGTGTAAAAACTGTCTATCCAGACGATAAAACAAATTGAAACCTATTGGAATGCATAACGTTCAAAATATGTACATCATAAGTACATGTATAAGTACAAAAAGTTTTAATTAAGCAGCATTGACAATCAATAAACGAGATATAATGATGTTAATATAAAGATTTAAAATTTACATCTTGATTCCACCACTTTTCATACGTGTTTAACAAATATTATAGTAATTTGCTTTGTATTTTGTTGCCAATGTGGCTCTCTGTGCTGCTCTAAAGTTCTTTGAACAGTTCGGAACACTGTCTTTCTTAAACATTAATTACTTTTCATAATTTTTTATCGAAGCCTTGAATAACATTTTGATTTATATGAAATGTTGTTTTTAAATTGAAGATTTAGTTTCGTATTGAATTTATACATGCAATTATTTTTTTTAAAAACAGCGAACTTTAAATGCCAGTTTATTCTAATAGGAACTTTATGCGAAGTTTCGACAATGAAAGATTATAATCTTTTTTCTCACAGTCTAACTCCATAATCAAGCAACAATAAATATTTAGTGCGATACAATTCCTCATATATTGCATAATTTGTACTAGGATTTAACTGCTAACAGCAATCTGCAGGTTCCTCTCACAATGCCCCTAAGATAATTTAGAAGGCTAACACGATTAAAAGTAAACCTCTTTCCATAGCATAATATAATAGGTCTACATGATTTTTGAAACTTTCTCATGACTATATTCTCTCTTTGTGGTCCCCATCGAACACCTTGCCATGATGCTAACAATCTGCATCCTTTTGTGAAAAAAACCTTTCCCAGCTCCAAAACCAGTGACCAAACTGATATTCCCATCACTGCCCACAAAACCATTTGACCTGCTGCCAAAAAATGTAGCTCTTTCCAATATCGAATGATAACAAAGTTGCAATAGAAAGACATCATCATTAGAAACCCGTGACATATCATGAGGAAAACACCCATCAGACGTTGAAAATCTTGATGAAGCATTTGTAACGAACGGTAGATAACCCTAAGGTTTTTAGATTGCCTCATTGTCTTCAAAGTTATATATGATGATCTTTGCATAGTAAGCTCGGGAATAATGACAAATAGTATGTAGACCGGGTATATAAAAATTACCATGATAAAGCCATCACTGCAAAGATGTATCGGGATTGTTACATAAATGTGAAATAGGATGATAGGCACTGCAGAAAAGATATTGAAATAATCCTGTGGCACAAATCCTCCTAAAAACATTGCACCTCTGGGCCTATACGAAACCAACCCGACCATAAATAGGAAACATGACGCAATAGAAACAAATTTGAGAAGAAACAGCATCTCAATAATGTGGTTAAATTTGTTGGTTTCTGGCTTGTATTTGGGCATATACGACCCTGAAAATAGTTCAATACATTTTACAAGAACTAGTGCTATTAAAGATTAGTGAGATTTTGAATGTAGTCTTACTGTGAATGTATTGAAGAAAGTGAAAAAGTTCGTTCAGCAGAATGCGCAAGTCATCAATGCACCATCGAAATAATGAACACACAATGAATCCAATGCAACAAGCAAAACAGTAGGTTACCGAAAGGTTGAACCCGTTCACATCCCTGTGTCTCCAAGATCGAAAGGCTGTAGTGAATACCCCAGACCACCATATTAGGCATAAAATGTAGTTACGCTTCACTTTTTGAAAATCACTTCCAACGTCGGTGAAAGTTTGGGTTTGTGGGTTGAATTCCAATGAGCAAGCACCAAAATAACGGGCTAGTTTTGTGAAATTAACTGTTCCCCTGTAAAACCTGGTGCTAATCATGGCGAATAAAAGTTATAAGTATATAAAGTTACGAAAGACTTTGTGTTTTGAATAAATCGTAGTTATTTTGTGGTGTGGGTTTTGAAAATCAAACATAATTATAACTGCCATTTGAGCTATATCGTAATTAAAACCAAGCTTTAAATGCAAATTGTAATAAAATTTAACTTCAGAAATTCAACTACGTTTGCTCTTTCGTTTTACAAGCAGACGGAAAACTATTTTAACTTTTTCTAGGAAGGTTAGATCCAATGTTACTTATGGTTGAACTGTATGTTTGACTTGATCCAAATTATTGATTGTCGAAAAGTAATTTAAAACCTTCAAGTTTATTTGTTGGACGGGCGGTTACGATAGATCTATCAAAACATCAATCTTACAACAACTTCCTAGCTGCTACGATCCAAGGTAAAAACAAATTTCCAGACTTAAATATTTATGGTACTTTTTACAAACAAAAATATTGCATTGCATTTTTTCACAATGTAAAACGAGTTCATGTGTGTCTATGCACAAAACGAATACGAATACAAATACGAGGTTAAAATCATATACAAAAAGAAAAATAGTGTATTGATCAAACGTTTAAGAACTTTATTTGAATAAAATTATCAATATTTATTTCGCAATCACATTTAACTATTGTCAGTGAAAACATTCCAGTTGGTCATTAATGTCCTACTACAATCGGTGAATTGAAAGTCTTGTCTCCATTTAGTAAGATACAAAATTTTTACTCATGTGAAAATATCTGTTTGAGAGGACATTTTTTATCACAATTTATTAGTTGAGTTTTGTTCAGAACAAATTTTTAATCAAGAAGTCACCAAATTCATACTAACATCAGCTTTTAATGCTTTAACCAATAATTACTTTGTTGAGAGCAAAGCCCTCCAAGTGCCTCTAACAACACCCTTAAAATAGTTTGGAACACTAATCCGCTTAAATACAAGTTGTGTCCCGTAACACATCACAATTGGTTGACAAGATTTGTGAAACTTTTTCATGTATACATTTTCCTTATTTGATCCCCAGTAGTGTCTTTTCCACGAGTTTAAAAGCGCGTTCCCATTTACAAATACCATATGAAAAAATTCAATGCAGAGGGACCACATCCCCATGTCAGTCATCGTGAAAATAATTAGTTGACTCTGGGACACAATAGTCAAATCTGACCAGTATCTGATCAACACGAAATTTATATAAAATGCGCTTAATATTGAACCACCATGCCAAATCATTAGAAAGGGGCCTAGAAAGCATGAAAAATTCTTATGCAGGACTTGAAGAGCTCTATGTGCAATTCGGAGGTTTGCAGGGCGTCTCAATGTGACCGTGGTCATGTATCGGTGTCTTCCTAGTCGAAGCTCTTTGCTGAAGACGAAGAGCAACGTAAATGAATATGTCAGTACGAAGCTGGACACAACGACTAACCCTAAATTCACACCAATCATCACATACGCTTGAAGTATAATCAAGCATAATTCGACAGTGAAAATGTTATATTCTATGGGAATTAATCCGCCCATAAATGGCAGTCCCCTTGGATTATAAAGTAAAAGCAGCACTGAAATTAAAGTACATCCCATTATGTTCAGACAAAGAAGGATGAGGATCACACCCACGAACTTTCCAAATTTAGTTTGTTCTAAGTTATTGTTTTTTGGTAGATAGTTTTCTATAAAAAAATCATTCGAGTATTATTTTAAGTGATATCGCAAATATTTTGTTAGTTTCATTAACCAATGGAAATTGTTTAAAAACTTACGGAAATAGTTGGCTAAGCCGAGCAATCCGTTACAAGCTTTGCACAAATCATGAGAGAACCAGCGGCTAACTGAGTAAGTACTAATTCCAAGCGTGAAGACCAGGAAATATGATAGGCTGATGTTGAATTGATTCAAGTCCTTTTCCAAGAACAAAAACTTTGTTGCTTGAAATAACAAAGTGGAAAGCCAGGTCAAAGCTACATAGGAAGTGATAATGCATTGAATCTTTATTTTTTGATTGTTTCTGAATAGTTGTGCCTTCTCGTCAAAGTTGATTTGTGAAGAGGAAAATAATCGCGATACAGTCAGGGCTTTTGAAGTGCAATTGTAGAAAGTCTTGCTAAACATATTTGTGAGCGTCTCAGCAACAACTGAGTCTAAATAAATGAAGATTTTTAATTAAAGCACTCGCCTCAAATGGGCACTGAGTTCAGAAACTACTAGAAGTAATATGAACTGTTTTGTGTTCATTTTTGCTTTCTTGGTTTGAAAACAAACTGAAATTTAATTCAAGCTCTATAAACTTTTTCTGATTAAGGCCAAGTTATTAATACTAGATTCAATTTTACGAAAGCTATTATTGGTCAATTTAAATTTCTTTTCATGTTTTATTATGCCAATAAAATACATCATATATAATACATAAAACACTAATAATATTAGTTCAGAGTTTATTATTGGAACATGTAGACTTTATTAGTATTACATACAAAACTAAATTAGGATTTTATATACTTTTAATTTCGTCATTGAATAGTTAAACGTCAACTGAAGAAAATTTATATGTAGGGGTTAGTAAGAGTGATTATTTTATAAGAGTGAAATAAAAATTTTGGCGTTCAGTTTTTAGCTACTGCAAAGTAAAAGCTAGCCAACCGGCTATTTGAGAGCGATGGCCAGATCACCAATTGAAGTCTGATACTTATATAATCAATAATAGCTATTAATATCCGTAGCATATTGAAATTTTACTTCGTTGTCAGCAAGGCTCTCCACGTGCCTCTAACAACACCCTTGAAATAGTTGGGCACACTAGCCTTTTTAAACACAAATTGACTCCCATAACTAATAGTAATCGGTTGACAGGACCTGGAAAACTTTTTCATACACACATTTTCTCTCTTGGATCCCCAATCACGTCCTTTCAACGAGCTTAGGAGTTTGTTTCCATTCACAAAAATGATGCGAAAGAATTCCATGCACAATGACCAAATTCCCATCTCAGTCATGCTGAAAATAATCAACTGAACCTGAGATAAGACCGACAAATCCGACCAGTATCTTATTAGTACAAAATTTATATACAACGCGCTTAACATTAAACTTCCATGCCAGCCCATTAAGAAGGGACCCATGAAGCATAAAAAGTTTTTGTGCATAATTTGTAGGGCTCTGTATGTAATTCTAAGGTTTTTGGATTGTCTTAATGTGTCCATGGTCATGTATCGTGGTCGTCCAAGGCGAAGTTCTTTGCTAAAGATGAAGAGCAACGTAAATGAATATGTCAAAACAACAACGCTTACAAAGAACAACCCTAAATTGATTGGAATGATCAAAAATCCTTGGGCCAAGATCAAGCATAGTGCAACAGGGATATTATGATATTTCTCTGGAACTATAGATCCTGCAAATGGAACCCCCCTTGGATTATATAGCAAAAGAAGAAAAGTAAAAAGGGTACAACCTATCATGTTGTTTGCGAAAAGGAGAATAATGATGGACACAAACTTGGTAAATTTACGTATTCCTGAGTTGTCATTAGGCTGTATGTAGTTTTCTAAAACATAAACCAAACTTTGATTTAAATCTCAAAATCACTTGAATTTTTCCATTGAATACATTTTAAGGACTTACTGAAATGATTGGCCAGACTGAAAAACCCGTTACACGCAATGCACATATCATGAGAAAACCATCGACTTACTGAATAAGCACTCGCGACAAATAGGAACACAAGAAGATATGACACGCTAATGTTGAACTTATTCAAATCTTTTTCAACAAAGCAAAACTTTGCTATTGCTATGATTAATGTGGCATCCCAGACCAAACAGGAGTAGTAGCTCAAATTGAATATAAGCTTTATTTTACGGTCATTTCGGAAGATGTGCTCTTTCCGGTCAAAACTTATGGAACAAGCACCAACGTTCCGAAAAAGGGTTAGGGCTGAAGAAGTGAACTTGAAAATGTTTTTGCTAAGCATTTTTTCCGAGAAGGTTCGATGAGAAATCACATGCAGTTGTATTCCTTACCTCTAAATCGACACTACTCTTAGAATATCATCAAATAACATATTTATAGTTTTTAAGTTTTTGTATTGTAAATTCATGAATATTTTAGTGTAGTAATTTCGGGAACAAAGGAAAACTTTTAATACAACCAATGAATTATTACAAAAAAGTTTTTAAATTAGGCGATACAATCTTAAATTAGACTTGTATTGTAATAGACATACGAACAAAGTAAGAAATATGATATTTTGAAAAGGAACAGTCAAATGTTCAATTATCATTTTATATTAAAAATACAGGCTTCATAAAATATTTATGGTTTAACGGCTAACAACAACCTACTTGTGCAACCTAGAGCAATGTTGACTTTGCTTGAGTCCGGATCATAATCAGGCATGTATTTTCCTGAAAATTAATCTGATTAAGTGAAATGGCCATTTAAAAAATTAGTTTTCGATTTTAAGTTGAGTACTTACTATGCATGAATCGAACGAAAAGAAATAATTCATTGAGCATAGTGCATAAGTCATGAATATGCCAACAAATCATGGAGATCATAATCAAGCCTGACCAGCATGCGAAACAGTAGGTCACCGAAAGATTGAATCCGTTCACGTCCCCTTGCTTCCGAAACCTCGCTGCTGTTGTGAATACACCAGCCACCCATATTAAATAGAGGACGTAGACAACTTTCACTTTTTTGTAATCACTGGGAATGTTGGTGAAAGTAAGTGTATATAGATCAAAGCGCAACGAACAAGCTCCACAACCGCTTGCTAACCTTGTGAAATTAGCAGTTCCCTTGTAAAATCGTTGACTAATCATGGCTGATGCTACCTATCTGTCCAAGATCTAACCCCGTTATGTCAAGAGAAATATTTAAATATTTGTTCCTTGTAATCTGTCTTTTTTAATTGCATACGATTCTTTTTGTCGTCATTCTCAAAAAACCAATTTCCTTCTCAATGCCTTTAGCATGCAAAACAAAAACATATATCCAGCTCTGATATTCCAATTTATTGGAGTTCCAACCCTCCAAGTAATTAAAACTTTACAATTTGTACAGCCCAGTCCTATTGATAGCGATCGATTTTTACGATATTTAAGCCCATTATATGGCAGAAGAATAATTATTAAGTAAAAACTTTTGTCAGGTCTCATTTGATATTTTCAATCCTCTAATTGAAAACGTTATTGAAATTCAAAGTCTTTATTTTGTACAAAATCAATAATCGTTAATCATTTAGTCTTGACCGTCCACATTTGCTACATGTTTATTTTGTAGTATTGCTGATGTTTTAGAAATTATTGTAAAACATGACCTATGTTAAAAATGGAAACCGAATGTTGTGGTATTGCAGTGTTAAATAAAGAAATTGGGTGAAAATCTGAAATATTGAGAATTGTTACGCCATTCTGGAAACTTGTGAAAATAATTTATTGTTTCTACACGGTAGATTTGTCAGGAATGACGATAAATGTGTATTAAGCGATCAACATTCTTCTGAACAAATTAAATTCATTCTGAGTACATCCATAGCCATCAATTAAAGCATTAACTTGCTCCCTCCCAAATGTCTCTTGGAGGAGTAATTTAACCTCACTGAACATATTCGGAAATGTTGTGAGAGCACTCAGAATCAAACTAGTGATTCCCAACATTTCGTCCATAGTACTCACTACAATGTCCGCAGTCCCATAAAATATGCCTAGTCCTCCATACAGAGTAATCAGAAGGCTCCCCACATTAACAAGGTTTCCTGTGGTCCACGAAATTTTGTCACTCCATGCAAAAAACGTGAGCACAGCACTGGGAACCCACAAGATGAGACTGATGATTGTACTGATGATGGTCAAGTTGTTACTCGGCACCGAGAACTCGGTCAAAGCGAAGAGTCCGGCGACGGAAGATATTGCACCGAGCTTGAAACTGATGGTTGCGAGGTCATCCTTCAGGTTTTGCTCGCCGTTGCATTTTTCTTGTCGACGATAAGCAATGGGCATGTCCTTACCGTAGTAATACTGAGATCTAACGAGATCATTTCTTCCTCCAGTCGCTATTTCCAACCAAAAAATCAATTATGATTCTAATTTTCAACTGGAATGTTTTTAATTATAGAATAAATATTACCTGGAAATATTGCAGTTGAGGAGCACTCTGAAGGACTTAGATTGGTCAGTACAAAGATGCAAAGTAGCCACTTCAGGTTTGGCAACCTTCTCGTCAAGTCAGTCATGGTCATTGTCGAAGCAGTCAGATAAGAACAAGTTATGTCAACCACCAAACTGCATCCGCGTCGTCTGCTTCAATGAGCAAAACTGAAACACTCATAATTGATCCTCATCCATTTCAACAATTAGAAAGTCGCATAAATATATATTTTAGCCTCACTTTTCATCGAGCTAATTGCATTAAAGTGTTTTTCAAAGACAGTTTACGGGATCCACCCCCACATCAAACTTGTTAGGAGA
Source organism: Orchesella bifasciata (assembly GCA_034697805.1). Classification (NCBI taxonomy): domain Eukaryota; kingdom Metazoa; phylum Arthropoda; class Collembola; order Entomobryomorpha; family Orchesellidae; genus Orchesella; species Orchesella bifasciata. The sequence continues at coordinate 22,305 of JAQGAP010000442.1, read as the reverse complement.
GCGATACATTGTATTTGTAAGTTTCTTCAAGTAGTAAGCAATAAGATTGGTTAGCTCAGGGAAATGAAGCAGCAAACACTTGGGAAAAAATTGCTGAGCTGTAGTGAAAATAGTCATTGTTTGCAGAGTCTGTTTACGTTACATGCATTTCCACTAGGTAAATCAATGAAAGGAAAGGTTATGTGCATGCGCGTACCAGACGTCTTTTCAAACATCAGACTATTTGCAAATCCGTTGATTTATCTCCTACAGTTGTAAGGAGATATGGGACAGCTTGTATCATCTACATATACTGAAGTGTTTGCTGCTGTTCTGAAATCGAATCCATAAACATAATATGTGCATAGTATGCAAGTGTCAAGCCTGTCAGTACTTGGTGCTTGCATATGATATTTATTTTGAAAAGAGCCCCTTTCGAAACCTCCGTATTTAAGCTCGCACAGTGTGGTAATAAGAAATGGTAGTTCGGGTGGATTCAAGCCATGTTTGTATTAAAAGGGATTTTTATTTCCGCATGGACATATTTTTTTAAATGTCATTTTAACGGTTGACATTGGATGATTATTTTGGTAAACTGTCAAATTACACTCAACTACAAATCTACGAAGCCTATCACAACCTATCAATTTGCTATTTGCTGCATAAGTTTTTATGTATAAATATTCAAAGTCATGATATAAATAGAACACACAAAACAAAATCACTAATCAATTTCTTGTTCTCCTTCTCCTTCCACGAGTTCTTCTTCTTCCTCCTCTTCCTCACAATCAGAAGGTAGTTCCTTTTTTACATAAATCTCTTCCGTGGTCAGTGGTAAAATTGCACCTCCTGGCAGTCTCAACTCTTCGACACTCAATAATCTGCTTCTACTTATTTGTTCAGTGGACAATGAAGTATGCCTCTGTTTCCCATCATCATCCTCGTCTTCACCTTCATCCGGTTGTTTATCAGAAGCCTCCCATTCTTCCTCTTCCTCAGATTCAGAGTCCTCTTCTTCGTCTTCCTCCTCCTCTTCTTCACTACTGATTTTCACTTTTCTTGGACGACCTCTCGGTCTTCCTCTGCCCCTGCCACTTTTTGTAACTGTCTTCTTGGGTGGTGCTTTATACTCTTCTTCTTCATCCTCTTCACTTTCATTATTATCCGTATGCTTTTTGCTCCTTCTCCTAGTAGTACCTTTTCTACTTGCTTTTCTACCTTTTTTACCTATTAGATGCCTTTTATGTTCCGGCACGCCGCGATGTCCACCCTCAGGATTTCTAATATGTACTGTGCTTCTGTCTTTCACGTTATATTTTCTGATGTCATCCTTTATCTCCTCAACATTCACAGAATGAACCATTTCCATGTGCACCACCCAGAAATCCCGTCTTTTAAACATTTTTGGGCACTTGAAACACTTAAATCTCTCATCAGTTATGCCATGAATATCATGGTAGTGTCTTGTAAGTGAAAACAAAAGGATTGACTTGTTACAGATTTCACAAGGCAATGGAGTTCTCTCAATTGATGCCTTGTCCCACTTTTTTCTCTCCTCTCGAACAGCTTCAGTCGGCCTTTTTTTGCATTTGCTGTAGTGAAACCTGAGGCTGGCTTCAGTGTATTTCAGCACCCCACAACCTTCACATGGATGGTATGACGCTATGTGTTTTGCTTTCACATGTTCCATAAGACTTTCAGCAGTCGTAAACTTTTCTTCACAACGGTAGCAGTCATACTTGATAATCAACGCTCCTTCATGATATCTTCTTATGTGAGAGTTCAATGTAATGTTCTGTTTAAATTCTTTCGAACAGTATTTGCATTTTTTGTAATTCTCCTTAAGGTTTCCATCGCCGTGAACATAATATTTATGCTTGTCATAACCATTCTTCTGCCGGAAAGCTGTTCCGCAGAGGTCACATATATAATTTCTCTCCAAATTGTCTTCCTTCTTCTCTTTGTGCACTTGGGTCCAATGTTTGTAATAAAAGTCACGGCCTGTTGGGAAGTCAATGTTGCAAAGGGTACATTTCCCATCTACATAGTGAGGATTGTGATGAAGGAGCTTGTGTTCCATGACGTATCTGGAAGAGTACGCGTTTCCACAGACATCGCATACGTGATCCCGTTTTAAACTACCGGATTTGCGCTGTCGTGGCTGGTGACGGCCAGTGCCTTTTGGCTTCTTTGGGTGTATTCTTGGTCTACCTCTTCCCTTCTTTGGTGTAAAATCACTGCCACCAAACTCGGAAGATGCTTCTGGTATAGAGGAAGGTGGTGATGTTGGTACTGGCTCGTAGGTTGAGGATGAGTAGTCATCCTGGTGGTAAGCGGAATTATCTTGGAAGCAATTAATTGTGTCAAACAGATTTATTTGGAAGGAAGGCTGATAACATGCGTTTTGCTGGGGCTGAGGTGGAACAGCTTGCTGATGAACTTGTTGGTACTGAGGAACTGCAGTCTGGTAATGATATTGGATATCTTGTGGAAGATTATGAGCGTAATGTTGCTGCTGCTGATGAGATGTTGATGGAAAAGGTGATGAGGATGCGGATGGTATTGTAGAAGGAGTTGTTGCTGGTGTTGTATAATTAGATAAATCTGTATATGTTGGCTGAATTGCTTGTGGAACAGTTGAAGACGATTTTGGGAAAACTGGCGGAGTTGGTTTCCAAACTGTGGGGCTTGACGTGTTGCTCACATCTGGTTCTGATTTCTTTGCTTTCTTTTCAACTTCGAGTAATGCTAACTCATTGGGATCAATGGGCTTCCATGACTCTGGTCGAGGTTTGTAAGGGCGAAAGTTGGTTGTTGGCTGATATGTTGCCACGAACTCTTCTATTTTATTCTGAATCTGTAAATGTAAAGTAAAACAAATAGTTTACTACTAATTGCTAAATGCAACGGAATCAGTTTAGATAATACTCGGTTAAATACTCCATCTTACTTCATCAGGTGGTGCACCATGCTCGGATAGCCTCTTTCGGAGGTCATTCTTTGCTTTGTTGACTCGCATTCTAATCAAACGTTTCTCTCTTTGGCCAGGAGTTTCTATTTGTCGGTGAATCTAAAAACAACATTTTAAAATTACATTTCTCATCCAAACAAATATCAGATATTAGATTTTGTTTGGTTGATAACACCTCACCTCATCCATAGTCATTCCACTATCCACCAATTTCTGTATGGTTAACTTTCTCCTCAACTTGGCCTTTCTTTGACTATATCGTTTGGCCAGTCGAATTCTTTCTCTTCTTTCTTCCTCTGTTTCATCGGGATTTTTAATTTTTCTCCCTGGTTTTGACGGGTCTCTTGGTCTCCGTTTGTAAACTTTTCCTTCACACTTTCGTTTCAAGTTACTTTCCTTCCATTTTTGCCTCACCTCCTCCCATCTGTCCGGATCTTGTTTTAGTTTCTCAATTCTGTTCCGGTAGCACCGCTTCAACCCATCCAGGAAACGCTCACGCTTTTCCCCAGTCAGACTTCTTCGCCATTGCTTGGCCCTTTCTCTTTTGGCTGCTTTCTCCTCCTCAGTCAGAGCTGCATATCTCGCTTTGGTTTTCTCCGCTCTCAGCCTCCTCCTCCGTTCAAGCTCATCTTCCGACAAATTAGCTTTGTGAGCCAAGTAGCTCAAGTAATTATTAACTTTATAAATCTGCTTTTCCTCCTCTGACATCTGGGCTAATCTTTCCAGTCGCCTCAATATAGTTTTTTGCGTTCTCTCCCGTTTCTGCTCTGGTGTCATCTGGGCTCTCATCTGTTTCTTGTGCTCTCGCTCTCTTCGCCTCCTCTCCTCCTTTTCAGCTTCTGACTGTTCCTGTCTCCTTTTTCGCTTCTGTTCCCTCTGCTTCCTCAGATATTCTTCACGTTCCGTTTCAGTCATTTGCTCGCGTTTACGCTGACGTTTTAAACGAGCCTCCTCCCTCCACTTTGCTTTCTGGGCTTCACGCTCTGCAGGTGTCATATCTGCTAACGAAGACTTTTGGGATGATGATCTGGATCGGGATCTTTGGGTTACCACCCGTTCTCGTTTTTTTCTCCGTTGTGGCTTGTATTCAAAATCTTTAGTTTGAAGAATCTGCGCACCATCATCCTCCCCCAAAATATCATCGTCACCACTGTCAGGCTCAATATAGGACATTTCTCGTTTTCGCACACGTCTTCGCTTTGGTTTTGGCATCTCACAACTATCTTCATTCTCAGATGTTGGTTCCTCTTTGATTTCTATGTCTAGCTGCAACCGCAAACGCTCTTGTTCTCTCTTTATCCGAGCCTTTTCTTTTGCTTTGGCTTTCTTAGCTTCAACTTCTTCAGGCGTCAATTGTACCTTTGGTCTACCCCTGCCCCTCTCTTTCGTATCTGAACTGCATTCTCTCGTTCTTTTCCTTGACTGCCGTTTTCTCTTTGTAGTTTTTGAATACGTGGTCCATTCTTCATCCTCATGGTCGTCTTCATCAGCAGCTCGGCGTCGTCTTCGTCTTTGCTTTGGTTTAATTGGGGTAACAACATCCACTCCCTCCTGGCCATTATTTACACCTCTGTCCGCTCCAAAGTCTTGATCAAAACTGTTACTAGTGCTATTTATACTTCTTAGAAAGTCATCATCATTCGACTGATCACTGTCCACCTCTTGGAGCTCCGTTTTTACTGGCACTGGAATGTACTTCATTTCAGGCTCCTCAGGAAACTCCTCATCATCCTCATCTCCACCCCCAAAACTAGACTCATCTTCATCATTCGGCACTAACAATTCTATCGGTATTAATGTGCCCGGAAGTGGAGGGGGCAGTAGAAGAGGTTCCTTATTCCCTATCAATGGAGGTGGATACGTGATACTACTACTACTGGCACTAACCACCTCTGGCACAAGAGGTAGAAACTCCTCAACCTGTTCCGCTACAACAACAGGAGGAGGATCTGGTGGTGGAATCTCATCAGAAGCCAGAGGTGGAAGAGGAGGAGTACTCACAGGGTCATTTTCAAACATATTTCTAGTTATCCAATAAATATATCAACTAATATTCAGGGTAATATTGACTAAACTTCACCAACCACCACCTCCTTCAACCTTATCAATATTAAATATCTTCATTTTCACGTTATAACACATTCCATTTTCACAGGTGGTGACGGATTCCACAATAACTAAACATATTCAATCAGCTCAGCAGCCACTAATATTCAGCACTTTTCAAAATACACTAAAACGTATAACTAGAAAAAAATGCACAATGTTTTCGATTCCCAATCAATCAAAAAATCAGATGCTGGCCAAACAAACAGATTGTTTTAGGTTATTCATATGGATTTGCTTTCATATAACAAATTCATGGTGGTAAACAAACAGGTATAAAAAAGTACAGATATTTTTATGCCTAAGAAAAAGTTGGCAAAATTAGGATATCAACATCATATTTGTCGTTTTCCGCTGCAGAGTCAACTCTCGGGATGCCCTAACCTCTTGTTCATCACCACTTTGATGCACTATGTTGCTGATCTGCTGTTGAAATAAAATAATTTAGCTTAAAAAGTATGAAATAGCACCGTTGAAAAGTGATATGTGAAATTATGAGAATGAGAATTTGAATTCTGATTGAATTGAGACATTAAAACCATTTTCAGTTTAGTAATCGTAGTCGTTTTTATTAAATAAGGTGACTATCAAATTATGATATTAAATATTTGACACTTGTTATCGGTTAGACAGTTTCGAGACTTCTCTTGCGCCTAAAGTAATATAAAACGGCACCAGCAATAACCACCGCGATTCCCAAGCCGAGGATAACCCATTTGGTGATGTTGACGATTTTTAGGGGTGTTATCAACTTTCCTTTGAGATCGTCTCCGCTCTCTTCATCCATTTCTGCGCTCTGTTTTAATAATATTAATGTTACAACCTAACGCTTTGAAAAGATTATTAAATGGGGCAATATGTGACTGCTTAAAATTACCTCATCAGCCCACAACAATGGGAATACAAACTCCTTTTGTATGTTTCTGTATACATTAACCCCTGGTATGGTGTTATTAACGAAGACGTTGACTTGAATTCGCTTGTGAGCTCGGAGAAGCACTCCAGAATTCTATTAACAAAAAATTGTGATTATTTGAGTTTATGAAATGAATAAATGTTAATTCAAATCTCTCGAAATCTCCTTACTGGCTCAATGTCAATAAATGTTTGGTGCTTTTCGCGATCTGGGTTGTCTAATCCGGAGTCCGCGAGGTATCCTGCATCGCCATCCAAAAAGTATGGGACAGACATCATGATAGGGGCTCCACCCCTACAACCTTCCAGTGACATTGCTCCTGCTCTTGGGCAGTCCTCTTCACTCTCAGTCAAACAGTAGCACATGTTATCTCGATTTTTTCTGGGATCTTCAAGGACCCACTTGGGAACTGTGAACCTGTAGCCAGGCACTCCCAAGTATTCTGTGTCTTCACCATAAGTCAGTGTCAAGGATCTGCACAAGTCAGTACTGAACACGTCAATCTGACGCTCTTTATTGAAGAAAGGGCCGAATATACTTCCATCCGTTCCCTTGATCTTATCACATGGTGTGTTGGGTTTCCAAAAATTGAGGTCTGATCGCCCATCCCACTCCTTGATTTTTCCAAACTCTGCTGAATTGTCGACTCCCGTGAAGATATTGTATTCTTCTGACGCTGATTGATTTTCCTAATAATTTTCAATAACTGTTAGCTAAAGCTAGATACATTACATAAACTTTGTAGTATTACGTGACACGGTTAAGTTTACCCCTTTATAAAGTCCAAATCGTGATCCAGAAAACTCTTCCGGTAGCAAGCCACCAATGAAGCTTTCGGTATAAAGCCTCACATCAAATCCCTTAAACAGCAATTCGCCAACTATAACATCCCGTTTGATAAATTTTTCCGTACCCAACACTGAATTTGCGACGAATGGGCCCAAGGCAGCTAATCTCGCCCTGACTCCGTGTACAACTGACTATTAGTAAATAATTGGTATGAATATTACATTCACAATAATTAACCCTTGTATTGACACAAAACCAAATAAGGAACTTACGACAAAGGCGACATTCACAACGTTAACTGTATCACTCTCCGTGCAGCCCTCACATGACTTACTTTCATCAAAAAAGTAAGTTTTCTCCTCGCGATACTGCAGAGTATTTAGTGGGTTTTCAATGTCCCTTTGAGCCATATCTACCTTGATTCGTTTTTGTCTATCAAAAAAGATATCCAAAGGTTAAGATAACATCAACTTTGCTGTTATATATCTATCAAGATCTTCCATATCTACATTTATAAATCATTAATAAATTGCGAATTTTGAGTGATTCTTATTCTTACCTATAAGCATAAGGGCCCCTTTCTTCAAATATTGGCTTTTCTCCTGCCTCCACTTCATCTGGGTTCATGACATGAAAAATATTAAATGAAAGGTAGACGGGGAATGGAATATCGGCCCATTTGTCCCATGTTTCCGATCCATTGATTAATCTGACTTCCTACAAGAGATTGTTTGATATTCTATTTAATGTGCTTAAACGCTAGATGGATATTTTTTATTAAAGGTTCACCTCAATAATTTTGTCATCTATAATATTGGGAACAACAATCCAACCAATAATTGCTGCCACCAAAATGACCACCAGCCCAGATACAGTGACACCAATTGCAAGCTTTTGCATTTTGATTTCCGATTAAATGTTAAATATAATGTCTTAAATATAAAAATATTCAAAACTATAGAAATAACGTCCGTTACAGCGATTCGGGCCGAAAATATCGTTGTTATAGCTGACTGGAAGTAATCCTTGTGGCCATAAGGCTAACCCAACAGTGTGTTAGTGTGATAAGTGATATGCATACGAAACGAAGACGGGCACATTTTAACCTTTACTGCATGGTAAAATGATATGTATGTTCTGGGTCTCCATTATCTTGTTCATCCAATCCATGATTAGATTTTTGGTCGCTTCTCCCTTTAATCGTCGTAAAATCATCAGATGTTGAAACTGATCACGGTAGTCTTTATTATAATACTACACTTACCTACCTACGTCGGTGGTTAATGGATTTTTATAAGTATTAAGTATATGTACAGCATTCCTTGAGAAATCAATCAATATCTGATGAACCCACAGAGTGACAAAAATATGTTATTCTGATGGTAGATAAAGTGATTAAAATATATACAACACATAGATAGACTGGAGAAGACATGTTCATCACACAATCACAACGACAGTTTTGACGTGTGAGATAACATGTTTGTTTCGAGTACAACGATGAGATTGAGTAATGGTAATTAGCAAACACTTTTGTTCACTGTCCTCTTCACTCTTTTCTCCCAAAGAGTGAACCAAGGTCGAGGAGACCAATGCTGAGGGAGTGGTTTCATATACCACAACGTATTTTAAAAAGAAATATTGGCATACAACAGTAATCCATACACCACTCGTACGAATAATATACTCGTCAGGGTCATAATATAAATTTGTCATGATATGCACATCTTTCGGAAATACCTGGGAATTGCAAGATTGCATTTCGGAGCTCAGGAATCGTGCAAGCTTCTTGATTCCAAACTGTTGAAGCTAATAAAAAAATGCTAGTATGCATGCTGAGCTAAAACAGATAAAGTAAAGTGTGACTCTCAAAAATTCTTTCCACCATGATCATAAATATTATCTACGACCACATTCAGCGGTGTCATGTTTTTCATGACAAAAGTTCGTTCGAACTGTTTTTACATAGTGCATTATAAAGCGACATCATCATGTCGTCCCAAACTTTACTTCCTATTGACAATTTATGTTTTTAGCCATTCTTTTAATTTGCTTCTACTCCAAAAAAGCTGCGCAAAAATTGACAAACAAATGCCGGCCTCACAAACACGTCCACTTTTTTATGCATTCATTTTATGGCGTTCATCACTTGACGGAAGGAAGGCGGAAGTCACATGAACCCACCTACCTACGAGCACTATTATGTAAGTAGGCTCACCTACGTAGCTGCATGCATCATCCATCTGCATTAGATAAGTGCAGCATGCGGCAGTCGCATTTGCCCTTATACAATTATGCTCTTCATTAAGTGTACAGTCAACAGTTCACTTTGATTTTTTCAACTTTCATAATACACTGCCCCTCACCTTACCTACAGGCTCGTGGATTCGATGAGTGAGGTGAATGTGTTGTGTTATCTCATCTCTCAACAAAGGATGCTGGCGCTGGCCAGCAAAAAAAATCAAAGGAAAACTTGTTTACTGTTTTCTAACGATCGTAAATACCATAAACGCATATTCTCACTCGTTCGTTGGGGGTATCCCAGTCTTCCCTTTCCTCAGTAGTAGTTCCTTAGTAGTATATTTGATTTGATTGCTTACGAATTCGACTTGATGCGTGACTCCCTTATCGCTCTTCATATCATAATGCATATATCTGCAACTGAATTTATTTGCATGCAAAGCAATTTACTTTGTTCAGATCTCATTTCCTACGCACATAGTGGAGCAACATTAGCAAAAAAACATTTTGAATTTGGTTGTTGTTAGTTGTTAGTAGTTGAAGTTGTTACAGCCCTTAAAAACCCAAGCCCTATTACGCAATTCACTTCATTTACTCAAGGGAGTTGGTGTGGTTGGTTAGTCTTCTCTTCCCAATCTCTTCAGATCAGTTATCACGATGGGGTTTCGACAGGTAAAACTGCAACTAATTTTATTATCGGGGTTGGTCATCGGATATGAAAATTATTGTCAAAAATTGTATTCAAATTTTTCTCCATGATTAGGTTTTCCTGATATCAATAGCAGTAGGTGCGGTGGCTGTCATTGCTCAACAGCCGCCTTTTCCGCCACCACATGGTCTTTACCCTCCGCAGTTACGAAACCCGAACACGCTCGGGGGGATTGGTAAGCAGATGACGGATTTCGCTCTGAACAGGTTCATTTCCGCTGTCCGCGGTGGAGGTAGGGGACATCGGGAGCTGATGGCTTTGACCAGTGGTAGTAGCCCTTATTCGACGATTCGACTTGCCCCACCACCACAATATAGTTTTGGACGTGTGCCACCATCCATCACTCATATTCCACCTGCACCAAAACTTGGTTCTTTTTACATAACTCCACCAGAACGAGATGCCATAAATTATTATGGTGGGCCAGCAGGTCCCAAGAGACCTCATATGTTTAAGTTGACAGAGCTCAAGTATGGACGACCGTTGACTTTGTTGGCTTCAGAGACTTCCAATCGACCAGGAGGACCTCGACCACTTCATTTGATTCCTTATAGTGGAGCTACTCAACTGGCTTCTGCAGCTACTGATAACCCACAACAGCAACAACAGCTTCAACTGCAACTCCAACTGCAGCAACAGGCGCAACAACAGCAGCAGCAACAAGCACAACAGCAGCAGGTTGAGGGTTCCTCCACAAACTCTGCTCAAAGTCTGCAAGAAATCATTGCCAAAGCTGCGCAAGAGCAACACGCCAAAGTTTTGCAGAAGGAACAAAAAGCTCATCCAGATGCACAAATTACCAACTCCCAAATAACACTTTCAGGGCCCAACGGTCCACAACAATTATCTGGACCTATCCAGGGAATTCCGGGAGGTAGACAGCCAATTTTTGTGAATCAATATGGCCAACAATTCTTGGCTCCAGCCATATTCGGCGCACAGGGTCAACAGCAACAATTTCCCCAAGGTTTGCCACCACAATTTCTTCAAGCTCTTCAAGCACAAGGTGGACCATCACCTCAGCAAATCCAATACATCCCCTCTCCCCAACAGGGTGGACAAGGTCCAGGGCCTCAACTTCAATACATTCAAGGTGGTGGTGAAGGAATCCCCGCACAATTCCAGTTGCAGCAGCAACAACAGGGACCTCAGCCCCAGTTCCTTAGACAAAGGCCAGGAGGACCCCATCAAGGTGGACAAGTGCAGCTCATCTCTCCACAAGGAATCCCCATCTCCTCCTTCCAAGGAATTCCACCACAGGCAGCTGGACAACTGTTCGGAATTCAAGGCGGACACTTGAATCCAGCTCAGTTCGGATTGTTATCCCAGCAAGGCGCCCATTTGGCTGGTCTTGGTGGACAGATTGTTAATGGTAACGCGATTTTGGGATCCCCTCATTTCGCCCTGGTAGGTGGTAACTTGCAAGGACAAGTTTTAGCTCAACAAATCAGAGGAGGTAACCCTAATCAACAGCAGCAACAACAACAACAAGGGCAAAAGGAGGAACAACCAACTAGACCTCAGGAGTCTGCCTCTGAAGTACATTCGGTGACATCTCCTCTAGATAACGATGGGGGCCAGTTTCAAGCTGCGATTATGGAGTCACAGGCCGAGTTCTCGGAGCCTATTACCAAGCTGTAAAGCGTAACCAGTATCATTTTGCCATATATATTGCATGCAATTCTGCTCTTTGCCAAAAAGACTGCAAAATCTTGATGATTTGCTGAATTCCTAAGAAAATGATGAGTGATTGGGGTTGAATGATACACATTATTACAAGTAAGTGGTTGGATGATTGATTATAGAGTAAATGGTTGTAAGAATGGGGTGAGTGAATGGTTGTATGAATGATTTAGTATGAATGATCTGAGTAAGTGATTTGGGATGAATGATTTGAGTGAGTGATTGTCTGAATGATTGCTGAATGTTTGGTATGATTGTTGTGTGAAAGGTGAATGAGTAATTGAGTGCGGAAGTATATAGTTTTATTTTGTAATCTAGTCGTGATTTCCAAAGTACTCCGTGTTGAATGAATGTGTGTTGTTCCAGTAGTATACGAACTGACTCAAGTATTAAAAGTGCCTTTAGCAGCAAAACCTGCAAAAATTGACTCCAAACCAAACGGACTTGCTTCATTTATACAAATATTAACGATTTTACTTACTTCTTGTTCGTTGTGGATGTAACCATTTGCTTCCGTATCTTCCTTTGCTTTCCTTCTTTCAAATTTGACTATCAACTATCAGACTTTTTACTTTATGTGAAAATGACAAGATAATCTGATGAATCGGAATGAGTGACTTGACATTGTAGCTGTTGTGTGGTGTCATTAGTGTGTGATTGACTCGTTTGTGGTGGTTTATTACTTTAGTTTCACATTTTTACAGTATTTTTTTCATGTCATTTGTTGTTGAACGTGTGCCTGTGTGTGATATGATGATGAGAGAATGATGCTACTGTAGTTTTTGTAGTTGTTGCATGTGTGATGATAATGATGTGATGTCTGTTCTGTTATATTATGTCTGTTGAGTTGTCTGTTATATAATTACATCACACTCTACGACTCTACTCTACGATGATTATTGTTTCGTGATGATTATTAAATAATGAAAGTTTGATACTTTTTTTTTAAAAGAACATGTTGTACGGATGAGTTTTCTTTCACATTTTTGCAATTTCTTGCGTTTTCGTATATATGCACGTAACTTTAATTTTGCATCGCATGCAAATTCGAAACTCATAAATTTTTAACTCTCAAGGCTTCTCTGGTTCCTCATTACTGCTCCCTTGAGGAGTAAGCATACCTTCAATTATTGACATGCAGCATGCACTTTTGTCCACATTTTTTTAGAAAGATAATATTTTTTAGATAAAAAATCTTATCTAAATTGCAATATATTTGTATGGCATTGTAGGCACGATCATACTTTTCCCTACGTAGTCATAAGTCCCTAACTGACACTTAAATTGGTAGTAAAAGTCAAAAGTAGAGCCAATGTATTCATTACTAAACTGGTTTTATATAGTTAAGTGATTTTACCACATATGGGTTTGCTTAGAAGTGCCTATTTAAGCAATGAGCCAGAGCGTAAACTCAGCCTTGAACTGCACAATTGATTGACTTCATTTTGTTTTCTAAAATATGTATATTTAGGGATTATGTTGTTGCTATTTTTATTTTCCTGTAAAGTTCAAAATTCTTGTTAAACTCGACAGTCTATGTTGTAATACAACAAGATTGATTTCAATTTCATACATATTTATGTGGAAACGGCATTAATGATGAATGTGTAAACTCAAAGCACGTCTCCTCATTTATGTACCTATACAATTTTACACACAATACAACCTGTCGGCAAAAAATATTAATGAGCGGGGGGCGATTCTAAATTGTAGTAATTAGATATCAAGCAAGTGATTAAAGGCTTAAAGTGTAAACTAAATGATTTTGGTTGAGTGCAGTTACTAGAAAAACTGTTGTTTTCTGCATGCTCCTTTCATTCATCAGGCATTTTTATGAGCTCACACTTCACTCACCTTTCGCTATACTCCTATTATTTTAGTTTAGTATGCATGCCTAGCTTTCGCCAACTAGCGTGGCGAGCGGATATCGTACAGACAGGCCACATGCACGATCAGTATCAGTGGATATGTAATTATGTAAAGTAAATATACTCATCACTTCACTTTTTCACGTGCCATAGAAAAATATAATGCTGCTGTAACGCAATTCTATTAAGAAAACCATATATTATACACAATATACTTTATTTTACCAAACCGAGCTACTAAACCAGTCAAACCATTTTTCAAGTTTTCCTACAATTTTTTATTACCTGCTAAAATTATTGAATAATTACAAGTACCCCTTTTCTAATAGAGCTTATTACTATTAATATTTTAAGGAAACGAATAAATTAGCAAGTGAATAAATTAAGGGAAGTAAGATCCTATCATGAGATGCTGATGAAATACATAATGGAGTTGTGTGTAAATCTACATCAGTTAAATATATACTGAACGTGGTTGGCAGCAAATTCTGATTATATTTTATGATGTGAGCAATTGATTGCAAAGTGAGCTGAACAATCAGATGCTAATTTTAGGTGGTGTGTAAAATTAACAACGTTAGCTTCGCTAGATAAATTCAATTCCCTCGAATTTTTGATCAGATATCTTGGTTTCCGGAAGTAGGACGTTGCCTCGCAAGTCAAAAGCCATGATGTAAGTTTGCTGCTTGTTCTCCACTTCCAGGCTTTTGAGGGCCACGACGAGTTGGTCGTTTGTGCCAGGGATCCATTTGAAGCCGGAGAACCCGTGGGTAGGAATTACTTGTCCGATGTGGCCAACCTATATGAATTATAATATTTTAAAATATCTACTTGCAAGTACCTATTTGAAGTTAGTAATATTTTACATACAAAATAAAAGTTTTCAGTTTCTAACCTGCACATTATCAAAATGTTCATCGGCCATGAGAACAACGTTGCTCCCGGAGTGGCTTACTGCTTTTATATCAAATTTCTCACTGCTGACGTATCTCGGCATGAACATCCATTTGTCTAGGATATCACTCCATCCTGCAGCCTCGTGAACTACGAATCCTGAAAATTTAATTATAATTTTAGGCATCACAAATCAAATTATACACATCGATTCAATTTGCTAGTACAAATTGGCTAAGCAGCTACCTGGGAAATGTATGTTCAGAGCTGTTGCCATCTTGTCAAAATTTTCTGCCCAGTCCAAATGCGTAACTTCCCCATGAGAAGTGATACGTTTGACAAACTTTGAATTTTTAATTATTTTCCCTTCTGGGGTGACGAGATCCCTTCCGTTGCCACCCACATAAAAGTCGCCGTCTTTCACTGTGGCCCATTCGCATTTGAAACCTGTTTTCAATACAAGACAAGCAATCTATGAAATATATACATAGCATGACATGATGCCAGCAGCAGAGTTGCTTCGTGTTGCACTTACTTCCTCCTGTGTAATTTCCATCTGCCAAAATAGCCCACGGTGTTGGAATAATTTCCAAACTGCCATCACGTACCAACTCATAAATGACACCGGTTCTATCATCACATGAAAACAATCTTCCATTGAAGACATTCAACGTGGACAGCTCCATCCCACGACCGGAATATGCCAAGCCGGATTTGATGACGTGTATTGCAGATTCATCCCATTCAACAGAAATCTACATAATTTATTTTTTGGGGTAAAATAATTTCTCCATATAAAAAATTGACAATTTGGACTTACATTTGTTTTGCTGGGATCTAGTTTATCTTGTTGAATATACAAGTTGCCTTCCCTCAGGTAGCTCAGCCACTTGCCAGGATCACCGGGATCAGCCGACTCTGCATCCAAGTCTGAGATCACCCCAATTCGAAACTTGACTTCTGGAGGAGTCAAAGGATACCTAAACCTAGAAGGATTACTTGCGTCCAACCCCAAAGATATGGGGGCATATGACAAAGTTCCTTCATCATTGAGTCCCTGTCCATTCCCAGCAATTTCCTCATACAACTTGCGTGAGCGTCTTGAGCTACCTCCGGACTGACCTGGGGAGCGAACAATGTACGGATGGAGGGCCTGTGACGGGGAGCTGGATGCCTTGAGATGATCCGCGTCCGCTGATTTCGGTTTCGTGGAACGATATGAACATACAAAACACATGGAAAAAATGTTTTGAAAATTTCTACAACCTCTCCACCCATCATAAATTTGCTTTCATACAGAAAGCAAGTGAGAACCAACAACAAGTTAATTTAATATAAGAGTATAAGTACTTCTGGAGAATATGGATGGGGCAAGCTGAGTCGCTCTCCGGGAGGTACGTCCGCCATTCGTGATTGTCGTTGTTGTATGGAAAAGTTGAGGCGCACACTGGACAACTAGAAGGCCACAAGAAAGGCACAAAACTGCACTTGTCAGCAGCCAACTGTTGGCACTTTTCTGGAAATCGCCCATTTTGCCTATCTACTCAGGTAACTTTCTGCTGATAAAGTATAGTTCTTCAGTTTATATAAGAGTCAAGTTTTTAATTGAAAGCCCGTTGAATCTCTCATAGAGACAATGATGCGGACGCAACGGACAAAATAAATTGTTTGAGGAGCAATCCTCTGGAATTGACTGAGGATGGGATGGAAAGAGCTCAGAAGAAAAAGGGTCGTAAGTTTCTACTCTCGCCTTCCTCCAATATTCTTTCATTGCTTCTTGGTGGATGCATTTTTCATCCTTTTACTTCTTCATTTCATTTTCACATCATGTTGTAAATGGTAAATGGTTGAATATACAGGCAAAGTACGTAGATTTAAGGCGTATTCACGTTTTCTCCTGGAGAAGAAGATTCAAGTGTAAAGTGTTACATGAACTCATAATAAAAATGCCGATATTACGCTATACACCAAAAAACTACATGTTTACGAGACATAAAAGGCCGTACAATACACAACGGCATACACTTGTGCGTACATTTATGCGTTTCCATTGATTGCACGCATCATGGGCTATCGGTTCGGTAATCGTTTCTGGGGCTTAACTCATAACAGCCACAACACAACACACTTTCTTTTCCTTGTCTCAGCTCTGTGTGTTTCACTCCTTCCACGAAGATATAGACACTTTGTGCAACGCAGGTGGTTTGCTTGGGTTTGTTTCACAAGCTTAGTTTTGATATCGTAGATAACAACAACAACAACTCTGGACTGGATTGGATACTGGATAATCTCAGAAGAACAGAGGAACAGAACGCATAAACAATGAAAAGGACTGTTTTGCTGATACTGATATATTGCGTTGCGTATCTCAAAAAGGAAATATGAAATGTTGCGTATCGTAAGGCAAAAGTATAATCTTTTAAGGAGTGCTGAAGCTCAAGTCAAGACTTTAACCGGAATCTCGCCCTTCAGGCTGGAAACTAAGAAGGCTTTGCCTTTAAAATCACAACCACCCTTGTCGTATTAATGCTGTTGCTCAGTCAAGTCAAGTCACCAATTAATTACCTGATGTGCTTATGCGCGTATCCACCACCACACCACATTCCTCCAACAATGATTCCTACAGAGTCACTAATAATCTGCTATCCGTAAATTCCATATCACCGCTCTAAAGCTGTTATCATTTGGAATGGGATTGTAATGGGAACATTTGTGCCTTTTTGTTATTCTAGTTTTAGGTAATGCAATATAATATGCAGTCGGTGTTGCAAGCGTAAAAAGTACAAACCGCAGCAGGAATGATTATATGCTGGCAGTCCCAGTCATTCATGTCATGGATATCTTGAGGAAATGGGAGCACCTACATCCAAGAAAAAATATGTTTCATTTCATCATCATGCACTTTAGGAATCCCAGTCAGTGAAATCTAGACTAAAGTGCATATCATGTACCCTTCCGTTTTGAGTGAACAGACTGACATGTTGCACTATGTACCTATTATGAGCATGTTATGTCAATATTATCGGCCTTAAAATAAATGTATATTCGATCATAAGTCATGAAATGGAGCCAAAGTCAATGATGAGGATGCAGGTTGCAAAGCAATGCAACCGGGTTGCCTTGAAGTAGCAAATAATACAAGCAACCGGTTGGTTAGATGGATTATCATGATATCATTTTATATCATCCTCAATTACACTTTTACTTGTGCTACAGCAAATGATGATGATGATATGATGTAAGTAAGTACACAACAACAGAAAAAAGATACGCTAGTTTTTGTTCGGAAAGGGAGATGAAATAGAAGATGATTTAGAGAAGAATCGGACAATTAAGTATACATTGGATTGGAAAGACATACAAAAGGCCCTTTGTATTGGATATCATCTTCATCATGAATGGATATAATCGCGACACGATCCAAACGTGCATGAGCATTCTACATTCATAACCACAATAATTTTTATATAGGGAGTAATTATTAGAGAGGGATGCGTAAAGTTTTGGAATGTTTTTGAGTGACCTCCTTTCTGCCAATTTTGAGGGATAACTGACATGCTACAAAAGATTAAAAACATAATTTGTTTACATAACATAGACAGTGCATTGACTGACTTGGCTGTGACTTTTCTTAACCCTTGAAAACCTGAACTGAATGTATTAGGGAGTCCTCAAAAGTTTAGGCTCGGCTTGTTCTTTTCTTCTTGTCTGAAAAATGAAACAAGATTTTATTAATATGCGGCAGGAAAAGAGAATGATGACGATGATGATGAAGAGAATGCAATTGGGAATTGTGGAATGTGTGATTATTAATGAGGAAAGTGTATGCATGCCTAATCCTTAATGGGAAAGGCGAAGAAGAAGAAGGAGGTCTCTTAGTTTTACTCCTTCAGGCTGGACAAGTATAGCTGGAACTCTGCATTTCTCTCCTGGTCATTTATCTCGCTGTATCACAAATCCGGATAAATTACGCGTGTAACTGGAATCAACTTTCTGGACTTGAAACTTAGAATATATGACTGCTGCTGTTTTTAAAAATCCATGGACGCAGTAAAATTATACGAAAAGACTGATACGACTTTTTTAAAGCCTTGAAAAATTAGTTAAATTTATCAGAAAGCGATTTCAAACGGAATAGCCATTACATATTAATTAATCACAAAATTGTCACGAAATTACATAAGGTTCATTCATCCCATAATTTTGGGGCATTGTGACACGTTGAATTTGCAACATACTTCTTTATATAAATGTTTAAAACTCCGCTTGAGTTTAGGACATTCGAAAATTCCTGTTATGTCATAGACAACAATTCCCAAGTTTGCACATCAAGAACTCAAGTTCCATTTTTTACTGCTGTATCCATCCAGAATTTTAGCCAAGGAACAAGTTTTACAACAAACACAATGACAGTTTTGTTTGGGTACAAGTGCGGTCACCGGCATTTGTTGTATTGGATTGCATAACCAACCAACCCAATGTCATACAGGTTAGGATTCAGATGCACAAGCTTTCAATATCACCTTGTGTCTTGTGCGAACTTGCAGAACTTTCAGAACTTGCAAATGTATGCTTTAGGATAAATGGGTTCAGCTTTCAACGTGCAGCATTCCTCCTTCCTCCTTTTGCAAATAAATCACGTCAAAACCTTACACAAGCGTAATATTTTTATTCAATAATAATATTCGCAGAATGCTTTAATTATCAATTATCCGATCCACCACCTAATTAATGCATAATTCATAAATGATCGTGATCATGCACAAGGTGTAAGGATAAATATCCTGCATATTCTGCTATCGAGTTATGTAAAATGTCAAGCACCTATTTCTCCTAAATCAAGTTCAAGCCAATCAGGAAGGTTTTTGAGAACGAAGTCAAAAGCAAAACAGGCTAACAATATTTATAGTGTAGTATGAGATGAAAGCACTCATCGTCAGGTTTAAGAATTTTATGCTAATTTCAAGAATATGCTTGTTTGCCATTCCCATCTTTATGTGGTATGCAAAGGAGACAACGTCCGCAAAGTAACAAAACCAGGAGAGGAGCATAACTATCCACATTATCGCATCACGACAAGACAAGTAAATGGCCACGTCATCGAACATGAACCACAGGCCACAGACATGTTTTACAGAGTTGCAGAAAGGCAAGCGATGAATACATATTAGCTCAAAGATCCGAATCTTCATTCCTCCAACTTCCCTTCTCATCGAAGCATCCCTCATCTGCTCCTCACCACTTTCACTTTCGTCTTCCTTCCTTCCAGCAATTAACTTTTTGTGTTGTCCACACATCCCACATTTCATTTTGCCAGTTAAATTCCAAAATTCCACGCAACATCCATCCATTCCTGAGCAAGTGAATTCCTTGGATAATTCTTGCTGGAGTATTTTGACAAAATACATACATTTGAGAGTATAATCCCAACATCAACAACATTCTTCTCGCGTCTGGCTGAACTGGACAAGCAATATGGCAAGCCAAGGAGGTAAGTTGGATTAGGATATTATACAACACCTCTTCGTTTCATCTTCTTCTTGTTAAACATGCTCATGGGCAAATTGCATCCAGAGTTGGGATTTTTTGGTGTGTACTTCCACTTCCTATTCATTATGATTACGACGATATCAAGATTATGCAACAGCAATTTTCCCTTTGATCTTGATCGCTCGCTTTGCTCATTTCCTCAAGGCCTTCACTCAAAAAGAGCATTGCATTCGGTCGGCGGACTGCAACATGTGGCATGTGGCTGAGCCATATAAGCACACCAAACTAACCACGTTACAATCATTAAATGTTGTTGTTAGTGTATATCATCAGAATGTTTGAAAGAAGGGAATGGAATAGTTCAAGCGGAGATTCATACACAAGAAATATTACTTGACACGACATGAAAGTAGTTTTGATTAGTTTTACAAGTGAGCAAAAAGTTGTACAATTTCTTCTATAAACATGCACAGTTTTAATGTTCCCTTTTACTTGCCTGATCTTCGAGCCTATGATTGATGATTAGTAGACAAGACAAACGCATGTATTTCTCCTATCAGATTCTAAGAGCAGAGATGCCCATATATTCTACTATAATATTCCTTCATCTTTTTTATGATTATTAAATTGATAATGACGTGACTTAATTTGATTACACCACCACAACAGACAGAATTGGCAGGAGTACTCCATTATTTTTTTCATTTTTCGTGAAAAAAAGTACAAGTAAATAATAATGCAGTAGTGTTGCATTCTGGTTCAAATCAAATCACGAAAGATGATACATAACATGCAGCCAAGTCAAAATTCTAAAAGTTGAATATAGGAAGCGAGAAAAAAATGCACATAATTTTTTTCCTCGTGGCAATTACAAGTGATTGATGGGAAATATTACCTGCTCAAAATTTTATTGCACATAATGTATCAAAAGTACAAGGGCCAAGCAAGTCCCTTTCATTGGAATTTCAACGAAAAAAGATTAGGGCTACACGTACAGGAGCACATGGGCAGCGACTGCAATGATTTTTTAAAAAGAAAAAGACGGAAGTGAATGAGTTTAGGATAAGCACTATTTTTGTAAAGAAGAAACACCTTTTTGGGCAGTAGGAGTATGAGCTGATCGTCTCCTTCCTTCTTTAAGGATGATCTGGGCAAGCTCATATTATTTTTTTGGGGTTTGACTTGACTGCTGTAAAGGGTAAAAAATGATTGTTGAGGATTGAAAAGGAAAGTTACATAATAAGAAGTTCGTGTCTGTTCATCATTATTAGGGAGTAGAGACCCTTCGCATTAGTACCTCAAGGAAATGACTCTACCATTCTTCTTCATCTTTGGCTACCCCACAGCCGCACCAAAATAATAGTAAAAAAGGCAGAGACCTTCTTCCTTTCTTTGTACTTTTATAGAATATACCTATTTCTAAACTGTTGCTTCCTCTCGTTCCATTCTATCTTGAGATGTTGTGTTGTGATCTGGTCAAGCGACTTTTTTTTTTAAAACGTTCAAAAACATTTTCTCTTCTATTTGGCACCAGAGTCACAAACAACAACTGAAATACATTAATATGGACAGCAGGCAGTAGTAGTGCGGTAGCTAGATGGTTGTAGCTATTATTGAGCATTTACTCATTCTTCTTCTCCGGCAAGGCAAGGGTTGTTGAAGGGGGTGTATAATTCAGGAATACCTAAAATACAACAATGATATGAAGCATTCTTTAGATTAAGACTGGGCTTAAGGAAAATAGGCGTTCATATAACATACATATAGATTGTGTATATTTGATATTGAATGATTTGGATATGGGGCATTTTTAGAAATGGTTTATCGAACCACAATTTATGGAAAAACCTTTACAGAATGTAGAATTTATCGAAACTAAATGCATGAAAATGTGAGAGAATTGAAAGAAATCCTTAAAATACTAGTAAAGAATAATTCCAAACTGGTAGCAACTACGAATATAAGAGTATGAAGACATGGCCAACAAATAAAATTGTTTCACCGTTGGTATTACAAAATAAATCACTTAACTCGTTGCCCGTTTAATTTAAAAAGATAAAAAAACTGCCAGCATCTTTCGTTTGCGAATTGCGAAGGAATAGTTTCGTATTCGTAAAAAGGATTCGCGAGTCCAATGAATGTTTTCCATAAATTTTCCATTCGAAACGGTGTTTCCATATATTTTGTCTTTTGAATGCTGCATCTAACTACCCATCGGTATCTACTAGAATGACTTAAATTTTGTACTACTGAATTGTGTAGGGTCTCGAGTCTTGAATAATTTAAGACAGGTTAGGTCAAAGCAACGAGTAAAATGTGTCGGTTTTGACTTGCTACATTTTATTATTTTAAACTAATACTCAATTACGAGGCCGAGGTAGCAGGAAGCCGGTGATCTCTCCGTATGCTCCATCAAAATAAACTCTTTCTCTCGTAAATCATCATTACTTACTTTGTCTAGCCAAAGTTTTATCCTTTGATCGCAAGAAGGTTGCAGGTTACATTTACATTGCTTCATGTTTGGAAATATTCAAAGAAAAAAATCAGGATTTCTGTATCTCATTTTCGACCTTATATCATATCAAAGAAGATACTAAACGCAAATGCAGAGCATAAATCCACAAGAATATGCACGTAGCGTAAAAAGTTGGCTCACCAA